>JBBPTZ010000874.1:0-14067 GCA_038094315.1 Phylloporus cf. tubipes
TCACGCACTGCCGAAGTGCGTCGAGGTCAGGCATCCCCCATTTAAAGGGTTCCTCTGACGAGTCGACAGTTGGATGATAGTAGGCGTCTCTCTGTAGATTGACATTCTGGATTAGGGTCAGATTGACAGATTGGGGTGACAACTTGCGACGAGGGGATTAGGCCATTCTGTCGGTAGATAGAGGTCCCTGAACTTCTTTTTCTGCCGAACGCACATCAGATTGGAGGCCCACCACTGTGAGAGATTTCAAGGCGTAAACCTACGAATCGCTTCCTGAACTGGGTATTATTGTCCTCCTCTCGGTCCCGCCCACTCTGAACCTTTGTCCACCAATCCTTGAATTTATGAAGCCCGTCTTCTCCGGGGAACTCTTTCATAAGCTCCATGGCCACGACTGGACCTACGCCAGACAACCCTTCCACGTAATCGCTACCCAGTAGATACGCTAGGCGAACCAGGGTGTCGCGTTCGAGGCCGAGTTCTCGAGCTAAGTCAGATAGTAGAAAGCATTCGACCGTCTTGGATTGGTTGAACATGTTCTTGTACACCCGCACCCCGCCAAAGAGGAACACGTCAGAGTCATCGGTAATGATTCCATCCACCAGCCCCAAGGACACGAGTTCGGCGCATTGCGCCTCCGCTTCCATAGGAGCGGTGATGTACGGGATACCAAATAGGCGTAGCATAAGCTGAATCAATCGATCAGAACACCAAAGACTTGCAAACACCGGAACAAGACACATACCATAATCTGTGAGATCATGTGTTGCGTGATGTCTTCAGAATCACGAATCGCCGCTTTCTTCTGTCGATTCAGCTCTCTAATCTCTTCATCGATCTCGTGCCTGACGATATCCAAGTCCTTCCCTTTCATCTGAGACAGAAACCGAGCAAACTCTCCCGCTTCCTGATGAGGATCCATCTCTTGCGCAGCGTCCCAGCTCTGATCCTTCTTCGCGGCAGGGGATACGTCGTTTGTCGAAGGTCCGCCAGCGGGAGAAGGCGATCGGGACCACTCGATGGGGTGGTCGCTGTCCTCTTCTGGTAAATGGACTGCGGGAGATGACACCGTCGGCCTCGGAGATGATGCTGGGGTCAGATCGAACGATACGCGAGGGCCCAATCTCTCCACACGATCATCATCGCGGTTGTCCCCGACCACGAGCGGAGATGGAGATAGTGCTGGAAGGGAAACGCTATCCACAGTTGTAGACATAGACGGAACCACGACTACTTCTTCCCAGTCGCCGTCGACATCTGACCCCCCAGAGTCAGCCTGATGAAGGTCCAGGGGGACCCTGTCAAGTTCAGGGGACGGGTGTGACGATTTCGAGAGCGGCGACAACGGAGGCTGTTGCAAAGACCTGGCCCCAGCATTGATATCCTCAGGGTCGTCCGTAATTAGGGGCAAGGTGCTCTTTTGATGCAATAGCAGTGACGGCGTACCAAATAACGAGGGTTGAGTAGTCTGTTGGGCGTAACTTCTCCCTGAAGCACTGCGTGGGAGCCCAGCACCCGCAATAGACAATGCAGTTTCAAGTCGAGAGGGAGATGCATACAAGTCGTCGTCGTCGTCATCATCATCATATGAGCGGAGGCGCGCAGGCGACTGTGGACTGATGCTCTGCCTGGGCGCAGGTTTTACTGGACGCAACTCTGTTTCATCAAGTGAAGCTTGTATGGCAACAGCAAGTTCAGGATCTTCTTCGTCAGACTCTGGAGGGGGAAACCGTGGCAACTCATCCTCGTCATCCGGATCAAACAACCGCTGCGGCTTTTTGCGACGTTGTACTGGCGGAGACACGTCCCCCTTTTGCGATCGTCTGCCAATTGCGGACAAGGCCATGGTTTGCTGGTCCGGATCAACGCCTGGTCTACGAAACCTCATCAGTACATTGATGCAAACAATTACGGTTGTCGTACATGCTGACTTCCTCCATTTCCATGTCACTATCACTGTCGCCGTCATGCACGGGACCCGAAACATCCTGGTCAATCTCGATCGGTTTTGTCCGAGAGCCATCCTCTCGGATACCTAGAACCCAACCCCCCTCTGCGCCTTCATTCTTGATAAGGAGATACTCTTTGTTGCGTTCACTAGCAATACGAACAGGTATGGTGATATGAGCCTTGCCGATACTGTCCGTCGTCATCAGAAGCTGCTGCGTAAGTGCGTTACGTTGTTGAAGATTCTTGATCTGCTCTCGAGAAAAGTCCAACGGTGTGGCAGCTTTCCTCAGCATATTCTGTAAGCGTTTGTACGACGTCTGTCTCGACTTCAAACGAAGATCGCCGACGATCTCGTATTGCACCTCTGTCGGAAGTTCACGGAAAGCGGGCGACGTGACGTCAAAATCTTCCGGACGCATTTCCTCAATGAACGCGCGCAGTTCCTCCTCGGTAGCTAAACGAGGATCGGGTACGTGCGTGCGCGTCACTTTTGCTACTTGTTCCTCCAAGTTGACCTCGGGTAATCTGTACGGGTCGTGGTCGTGAAACTGCTTCCTCTTCTTTGAAGACGGTAGCGAAACTGGCGCATCCTTTTTCTTTCCGGGTGTTTTGACCACGGGACCAATGAGATCCTCGAGGTACACTGTGTTCTCGTCGAGCACGACCGGACCCGAAGGCACCTTTTGTTTGCCCCTGGATAACGAACGTGCCCGCATAATTAGTAGCCCGTCAGAAAACGTCAAACGCACACACGTACTGAGAAGCATGAGCGAGTGCTTCTCGTCTCATGTGCGCAGCGAGAAGCCTCTCTGCAACCTTGGCATGACTGGCGGCCGCACCGCTCTTCTTCTTCTTGCGCTCAGACTACACACAAGAGCCGACGTCAGAGAGAACGCGTCCGAGACGTACACACGCACGATCGTGTTTCGCTTCAGAGCCGGCGCACCGCCGTCAAAGACGAACACGGGACGGATGCCGTAGAACAGGAGCTTGCAGATGCGACGAAGAAAGCCGAGGACGTGGGCGTTGACGAGGGCGCGGCCTTCCTTGTCGCGCATGGTGGCTTGGAATTGGTAGATCCATATACTCGAGTCGATTGCGAGGGCCTTTCCCTCGATGTTTTCGAGTCTTTTTGTCTGTGAGCGTGGCACGCCCCTGATGAATATATGACGCACGGAACTGGACGACCGACTGGCGCAAGAAGACTCCAGAGAGACTTGACACCCATCCTGCATGGTCACTGGGGAATGACAACAAGTCGTGTCGTCGTGAGCGTGACGAGTCATATTCATCATAAGTGCCTATGTACTTGGTGACCATGCTACGAAATGCAGGAAAATTAGCCTAAAGATGCGCCTTAAAACATTAAACGTCCAAAACACCGAAAACACCAGGCGAAAACAAGCAAACGAGGTCATAAAAAACGGGACAAGAACGAAGGCTCGGTCTATACATCACAATGATACCAGCGAGCGATCAGTTTTTGGGGCTTTCACGAGGACGGTCGGGAGCATGTACAGGATGTGGTCCGGCTGGGGATCCTTGTCCAGCGGAACTGTTGCGAGATGACTGATTGCCAGACCGAATTTGACCACCGAGTGCACCAGGCGGCCGCAAGTCGTCCATGCCGGAAGGCGAGAATCGTGCGTCAAACGCAGAGCCGCCAGTCATCTGCATCCCCATACCGCCCATACCGCCCATCATACCCATACCACCACCCATACTGCCCATTGGCATCCCTGGACTCATCATCGGCATCGACATCATCGACATCCGAGGGTCGAAACCCATGCCACCCCCCGTCATCATGGCACCCATGGGTGGTGGGCTATGCATTCCCTCGCCACCGGCCGAGTATGCCATCATAGCTTGCTGGTAGGCTGCCTGAGCCGCCTGTTGTGCCGCAAACATGGGACCATAGCCGGGCATCATGTTCGGGTACCCCATGTATCCTCCTGTCATCATCGGGTTGGCTGGCATCGTCCCAGTCATCATTGGATTCATGGACATCATCTGGTTCATCATCGGATTTCCCATCATTGGATTCATACCCATCGGGAATTGACCGCCGAACATGCCCGATTGAGCCATCTCCAATTGCTGACGCTGGAACTCGTCCAACTTCCGCTGGCGGTCTTCTGCGAGTCTCTTCTCCCGCTCACGTTCCGTGAGAGCCGCACCAACACCACCACCACGTTTGTGTTCACGCTCGTGTGCAGTGATTGCGCCAAGGAGACCAGTCTGGGGTGAAGGCGGTTTGTTTGGAACGTTGATCAGAGATGCACCATTCTCCCGTGCAAATTCCTCTTGCCGTTTTGCAGAACGGTCCTGTTTGTCCTGCATCCCAGCAGAGAGTAAACCATGTGGAGTGAATGCTTTGGTGATGGAGTGCGACGCAGGCTCGAGCTGGATAAAGGTGTCCCTCTGAGGTTGAGCAGATGTCTCCTGAGGTACTTGATACGTTCCAGGTTGACGACTAGCATCCAGAACTTGCGTCCAGATACTGTGCCGCGGCGGCGTCGGCTGCTGTGGGAGATCGGAAAGACGACGGGGTAGAACTCCTTCGTCGGGAGTTCGCGAGCGCGGATCACTGGCGAACCGTCGTTGAGGAGTAAAGTACTCGTCACCAGGTGCACCTAACGTCATTCGTCAGTTCAGATTACGCAACGAAAACGGGCAATTACCTTGCGTCTGTGGCCTTGGAACGGGCGGAAGACCACGGGGGTGTCGTAATTGAGCATATGGGTTGGCGTCCGTGGCAGTTGCAACCTCGGCAGGCGATTGCGTGTGACTCTGCGGTCGAAGAGGTCGAATCGGTGTGCCGCCGATGGGTGTAGACCCAGGGCTGGGCGCGACAACGGACGCTTGAGAAGGACGCTTGCCGCCTGCCGAGGGTTCATCATCAGAGTCGGCATCCTCTTCCTCTTCCTCCTCTTCCTCTTCGGCCGCCTCTTCGCTTGTTTCGTTCCAGCCTGAGACCCTTGCAGCTGAACCACGCTGCCCATTCGCTCTCCCAGGTTTGTGAACGGCAGCGCGATGTGCAGCTTGTTGTGCCTGTAATCTCGCCCTGCGTTGCACTGCCTGCTCTGACGGCGCGAACGTGGACTTGTACTGCCCAGTAGTGTCTGAGCTACCAGCAGCAGGCGACTCCGTTGGTTGTGCTGACCGTGGAGGGCGAGGAGGTGGTGGTTTCTCAACGTCCACCGAAGGCGTGGTTTCCAAGGGCCGTTTTGGAGGCGCAAGAGCGACGGTGGGATCAGCGTCCAGGAACGACAACGCAGCGAGTGCGTCCACGTTTACGTCGTCCAGGTGCACATTCTTCAGTACGGGCGCAGAATCGAGCTCGCCGTGGCCGGACATGGTGTCAATGTCGCTGTCGGGTACACTGTGAAGATGGCGTTGGCGTTGCTCAGGCGAAGAAACCGATGATGTGTCTGGATTTAGTACTCGGCTAGCGCCGCTATTAGTTGTCAGAGCACGTGCACCGGAAGGTTTACGGCCAAGCGTTATCCGGGTGCCGCCAAGCGACGGTTCTGAGACCATTCCGCTTCGTGCCGAATGAGGTGCACCTGGGAGAGGTTGGGGACCAGGTTCTGATACAGAAGTTGAATCTGATTCTTCGGAGATAGTGGTGGGCACACGGCGTGGGGGAGCCGACCCTTCGTCGAGCTGCTGCATAAAGTAAATCGCATCCGTAAATACACTCTGAGGATCTGCAGGAGGTGGATTTGTGACAGGCAGGGCCGGTGACATGGGTTTATCAGGGACGGGCGGGACAAGTTCTGAGGGACTGCGCGCCAGTGGTCTTGGTGGAGAGGAAAACGACCGAGCAGACTGAACGGCTTGAATAGAAGGAAGATCCTTGTCCAACATCGAATGAGACGTCAAAACCGAGTACGATGGAGAGCTAGGAGGGGACCTTGATGTCTTTCCAAGCGAGCCAGGTGATCCATGAGACTGTGCAGGTCCTTGGTTTCCGGTAGGTGAAAGCAGCGACATGCTTGAATTCGACGAGAATGAGGGTGACTCGGGGGATGTCATCGGCGAAAAGGGTAGCTTGATGCCCATGACTTCTGCGACACATGCCTCCTGTGGCTTTGCCGTGGAGTTCTCTGTGTTTGGTGACAGCTTCGAGTCGGGACGAGAACCGGGACCCCTCCCAAAGGAATCGCCGCTGAGCTTACGAGACGTTCCATCGGTGGGAGGGGAATTTGACGCAGTAGACCGACCGAATTCGAAACCACCTTCTCCACCCTCGTGTATGAGGGAGACAGCGGCGAACTTTGAAAGCGGCGCATTCTCATCTGACTCTGAGACATGTTGCTGCGATTCATGAGGGTGATCATTTGAGAGTGAAAGACCGGATGCATGCGCCATGTCGCCCAGAGTGTCGCCAGCACTGTTCAGTTCGGTGATTGGCGTCAGTGCACGACCAACTGTCGAGTCGACGCGAGATTGGGGTTGGGATGCGTTGTCAAAGTTCAGAGAAGGCAAGTGCGAACGTGGCTCCACCGTCTGAGTGGCGGGTGGCGCGGGAAGGGGAGGCTGCTGGGAGGAACCTGTCGGCTGCGGGTCGTTTCGGGGCATTCTTTCGTGCAGTACGTTTAATAGGCGAGAACGAACAGTTGACGTGCGATCATCTCTTGGATCCATTGTTTCTGCAAGTTCTCTGTCGAGAAAGAGAAGCTTTGACTGCTAGTCAGATGAGGGCTACAAAAATGAGGTAGATTCGTACATCTCGCGCAGGTCCAACAGGATAGGCAAACATCATTGATACAGGATCTCGAGGGTCCCATGTATATGCCTTGGGTCGTCCATAAAGTTCGAAAGCATCATGCAGCGCTGAGGCCCAAGTCAACAGGCGAACGCGAACAAAGGAAAGAAAGACACGTACCGACGAGCCACTTCAACATCTCCGACGCCTGCGTGTTCCCACCCTCCAGCTCTGGCATGACAAGTAACCACCCCTCCCGTCCCCTCATACCGCCCGCTGTGTCTTCGTCGCCAAGTAAACCTTCCAGCTTCATCAGGGTGCTCCGATTTATGAGCTCGGGGCGTTCTGGATATACTGCAAATGCCTGAGTCACCTCCTTGAGAGTCAGCAACGCCTTTTTCTTGTCTTTTGGTTTCGGTGACGCATAGAGTGACAGTACGGGACGCGGGGGCAGGTCTTCACTGTGCTCCCGCGAAAAGAGACTCGACATGCGTTTCTTGCGAGCCGTGTTTAACGTGCCAGAATGTGTGCCATCGTTATGTGACGGGCCAGAAGTAGCCTCTTGATGTGATGCGGCGGACACGACCATCCACATGCGTTTCCAGTCTGTTTGGCCGGCGACACGGATGAGAACCCAACCTTCCATCCGATTGCGCTGTAGGGTCGAGTGTGTGTCCCTCCCTGTGAAGAGGTTGCATGAACATCGAGCACGCGTGAATGGAGTGGACCGTACCGCCAGGCAACGTTATTCGTATCAAATGTGCCGTGTATATCTCTTCGAGTCGTGATTTTTCCCAAGCAGACAGTCGCAGTGCAGTCGCCCATGACACCAAAGCGGGGGTCGATGGACAGCTAAACAGCAAGAGGTTGGAGCCAGCCGTGTTGAGAGTGAGCACATTGCTGAACTTTTTGAGAGGCTGGCCGTCGATGGGAGGGACGGTGATAGAGCCTAGGACTTGTACAAACTACGATCGGGGTTAGGCGTGCAGGGACGACTGTGGAGGGGACGGACGTACGGCATCCGTGGTGTTAAAATACGTTGGAGGGACCTCTCTGCCTTGTCTGTTGGCCTCTTCCACCTCGCGCATGTCCCATATGCTGAGTGTCGTGCCACCGAGCTGTGCCCAGACGTCGACCCAGCCATCGTCCTTGAGCGGCCGCTGACCGTCTGGCTGCCTCTCGAGGCGCTTTACGAGAGGGCCGGAGAAGTACACTTTGCGGGCATGCGAGAGGGTCAACTGAACGACGGAGCGAATCTCGGGGTGGAGTGGCGCCGGAGGGGACTGGCCCCCTGCGAGGGATGACCTGCGTACTGTGGGGGGCACCTGTCTGTCGAGCTGTGGTTCTGTGGATGATCTTGTTGGACCAAGGGACTTTGACTGGCCCATCTGTGGAGCGGCGTTGCCAAAGTCGTTTGGAGGGGGATCGTGTGGTTTGTGGCGAAAGGAAAAGAAGGAAGAGGAGCGGGCATGCGAGGAGGAGGGCATGGGCCGGTGTTGAGTGGTTGGGATATCTCGTGGCTGGGATCCGGAGTCGCTTGCGGTGGTGGGGCGTGCTGGAAAGTCGTGTACCAGGGCGTCGACGGGTCTCGCAGGACTCGCCTGTCTGAGCTGCTGAAGTTCTGCTGGGGAGATGAAGCCGCGGTTGCGACTGTCCCACTGGGGGCTCGAGGAGGACATGAGCGGCGAGGACATGCGCGCGAGTTGCACCGTTCTAAATACACTCGCTACCTAAGTCCACTCAAACGAAACCGCCTCGCATCTACTTTGTCGCATGCTCGAAACGGTCAAATCCAAGCGATCTCTGTACCACGTCGTCTGCAGCGTCGGGCTCGAGGTGTCCCTGGGCATTTCGACGAGCCCTGCCAGGGTGCGTCCGGGAGTGATTATATAAGCAATGAGATCAGAGTCGAGCCTACCTGAAGAACGTATAGCTCAGGACGACGTCGTCAATGTTCCGACACGACGGATCGTCGAGCATGTCCTTGTCGATGAAAAAGAGAAGCGGCATGTCGACTTCTTCTCCCGCGAGCAGTTTTTGTTCCTCGAAGCAAAAGCACTCGACTTTGGAGAAGTATGGTGCGACCTGACAAGGAGTTTTTGTGAGCCAACGACGCGAAGCGCAATGATGGCATACCCGATCGGGCGTCACGTTGTACGTCGCAATCCCGATCACGTCCTTTTTGCTCTCGTTCCTAGCCTTGTAGAACGCCAGACTAGATTCGCCTGGCAGGACGTCGACGTATTTCTGCTGGGGAAAGAATTTCCAAGGCAGCATTTCCGAACGGTCTGCGTTGAAACGCACACGAATGCGTCGCGCCTCTTGGACGGGTACGAGTCGAGAGGGGTCGAACCGGCCAGACGAGGTCGACACGACTGAGGGGGTGCCAGCGAACCCTGTGGCGGCACAGAACATGCGATACAATGGCACGGCCGCATAGGTCACACCTACGCCCAAGACGATCTATACGGGTGAATGGCGAGAAGAGGGGGAGAAATAACGCGTACGGCGGCGGTACTGTACATGAGCAGGTTGCGATTCCGGGCTGCATAGAGCTGTCGACGGTGTGCATGCATGAGGAAGGGAGTCTCACGTGATTTGCCGGCGGGATCTGTGCTCGCGTGCCATCCGTTTTGAACTCGTCGACCATGTCCAAGTCCGAGTTGGAACTGGAGCAACTCCTTTCCAGAGAGGCCTCCGCCTTTCAACGCGAAGTCGAAGTAGAGCGAATACTCAAAGCGTTCAAGCTAAAGTACGTGCACAACTCGTCTCCACGCCTCGTCTGACACAGCCAGTCCGTATGACATCCTCGACCTCGACGAATCCGCAAAGCAGGAAGACATAAAACGCAAATACCGCCAACTGTCTCTCTGTGAGCACCATCTGCCTACTTTGGTTCACATCGTCCTGTCGAGAGCATACTGACAAAATACGATCGGCAACCCGGACGACTGCACGAATTCCGTACGTTTTTCCATGCACAGTCATCCATCCTGACAAGACCCCCCACCCGCGTGCTCCAGATGCGTTCGACATACTCAAGAAGGTGCGCTTTCTGTCGTACCCCCCATCCGTCGCTCATCCGTCTGCAGGCCGAGGCCGAGCTCTCCGATACCAACAAACGAACAGAACTCGACGCCGCAATCGCTTCAGCGCGCTCAACCCTTCTCCGCGCACTCTCCCTACCCTCGAATCTCACCGATGATGATCCACGTCTAAAGAATCTAGCTGATGACCCAAAGATGAAGGAACAGGGCCTCACAACCCCATGGAGGATCATGCTCAAGGAGAAAATAAAGGAGGTCCTCATCGAGGAGGAAGTGCGCAGGAGAAAGCGAGTATACCGCGTCTGCTTGCGGCGGACCTGCTGACAACTCACGACAGGGCAATAAAGATGAATCTCGCAAACGAAGGTCTCGAGGCGCGTAAAAAGGAGGAAGAGGTTGTCGCCAAGAAACGCAAGGCAGAGGAAGACAAGGCTTGGGAAGGTACGCTACCTTTCCGCGGCTCACCATATCCAACTCACCCAATGCCAGAGTCGAGAGAGTCTCGCGTCGACAGCTGGAGATCGTTCAGCAGCAGCTCAAAGAAGAAGAAAAAGACAAAGGCTGCACTCCTTGGATGATCAATAGAGTCGCATGTTACCCCTAGTGAAACCTTGATGCACTACGATGTTTATGATGGACCAAGAAGCAAGACGATCGCAATTGCATTCAAAACACCTCGTCGTCATGGCATACTTTTTTTCTCTCGAGAGCTATTTCAAAACAAAACCCTAGTCTGAGATGTCGATCACTTCCGAGTCTGGGACCCCCATCTGATCTGCTTTGCTTTCCTTCTTTACGTGTCTCCGAACGCGGTTGAGGTGCTTGGCCGTAGATCGGCTTTTCGGTATTTCTTCTTCTGATGACGAAAGAATTATCAACGATGGGTCACGGGGAAGGTGGCGATCCGACGACTGAGTAGACCGTGGCATAGGTGATTCCGTTGAACGGCTCAACGACGAGGTAGCCCTCTTTGAACTGCTCTGCATCCTCGTATTGGGTTCAGCGGAGCAAGGGGAGATGGGAGATGCAGCCAAACGTTTCGTACCCCGGGGAGCCAAGTCAGACAGCGTCTTTTTAGCTGGGGCCGCGCTCGGACGGCCCTCTGTTGTGGTGTCTCTGCCCTTGCCCTTGCCCATCCTATTGGAACCCGTACCCAGGGCACCCTGTTCGATCTCCCCTACCTGTTCCAAGAATGCCTCGTCCACGTCCATGTCGAACGAGAGGTCGTCAAAAGGATCAGGAGAAGAGGGCTTCGGTGGCCGTGAAGACATGGCACCAGGTCTCTTGACGGGCACTTTGGATGACTCTGAATCGTCCGCGTCAAACTCAGCCAGGTCCTGTCGCGGGGCAGGGCGTGGGGAGAGGCCAATGTCGGGAATGTTTTCAGATTCGGACGACTGAGCAGTAAAGTAAGAAGAAGTCTTGATAGTGGACGGTGCTTCAAGAGAGGAGGATGCGACCCTCGTCTCGATGCGCAGGGCTTGTCTGGAGTTTGAGGTGGCTGCGGGCCTCTCTTTGGATGGGGGATGTCTAGCAGGCGGCGGAGCAGGAATATCCTCGTCCATTTGAATGGCCATCTCGCGAAGGACATCGGGATCCACGTCATCATCTACGTACATGTCGTCTAGGTCCGTGGGTGGGGACGGTGGTCGCGGTGGTGGGGGTTGATGTTGATGCGCAGGCTGGACTGGTGCCGGTGCTGCTTCGGGCTGTGGCTGGGCTGCAACGGGCTCGGGCGGGGGGTCCGGACGTCTACTAACGGGTTGGATGTAGGAATGGAGAGTGGTGATGATCTCCGTACCCTAAACGCTTCCTAAGCGAACTCAAAAAGACCTGTTCGCGGTTGGCGTCGTGGTCCTCGTTTCTGTAGCCCTTGAGGATGACGTTTCCTGGTTCGAGAAAGGCGATGCCATTGCGTATAGGTGTAGATTTGAGAAACAGCTAAAAGAGCGACGTGAGTTGGCACGGGGGTGGGCATAAGAGGACACACCTTGTAGCCGAGAGGCGTGGTGCCCAACTCCAGCTGAGGGAGGGACCCAAACTCGATGGCCCTAAAGGTGGTTAAGCCGTCGGAGAGCTCGAATCTGAGCATACCGCGGGGGAATTTGGGGATGGGACCCTCGTCCTCGTCGGGCTGCTGTTCGGCGTTGTCGTCGCGTGCCAGACCCAAGTCTGCGCGGTCAAGTCGCGTCTGGTGCGTGTTCAAGAGGTTGAATGCAGAATGTGCAATCTCTGTGATGCCAATAATTTCGACGAGCAGCGGTGTTGTGCCGGTGGACTGTTTCTGGCGACCAGCGACGAGAATTGGGTCGATTCCGGACCCATGGACGGTCGAGTCGGCGAGATTTGATTGTAGGAGCTGCGCCTCGACGTGGTGGATGAACTGGTCAAAGTCTGTTGCTGGATCGAGGCCAAGTTCGTTGGCGAGCCAGTCGGAGCAGTCTGCGAGCCATTCCTGGTCGGGTTTAGCTTTGGTTTCGTCGCTGTCTGGCGTGGTTTCATACCTGGTCGATGGCTGGTTTCTGGTAGTTGTTGGCTATCCAGGCTTTGACGCGGTGGTGGGCGGGCATGACTTTGATCAAGACGGCGATGTCGCGTCTGCCCGTACCGGACATCAAAAAAACACTCGATGCCTATCTCCGCGCCGTCCAGCCCGTCCTCCTCGCCGACGAGCTCAGTGGCGGGACTCCCTTCAGCGTCGCCTACGCCAGCCAGCGCGCTCTCGTCGCCGCCTTCCTCGACGGCCCCGCACACCGCGCACAGGCGCGTCTTCGCGCGCTCGACGCGCGTTCGCCCCACAACTGGCTGGACGACAATTTTTGGATGAAAAAGACCTATCTTGAATGGAGAGCACCCCTCCTTGTCAACTCAAACTGGTGGCTCGCCTTCGTCAATGACCCCGGCGTACCTCCCAACGTCGTCAGTAACCATGCAGAGGGAATCACGCCGTGGCAGGTCAGGAGGGCAGCCTGTCTGCTGCACGGCATCCTCGACTTCAAGCACCGAATGCACTCGTACGCGTTCTTTCTCGTTTCGCCGTTCTTGTTCACCTTTGCGCGCTCAGCCAGGAACTCTATCCCGACACCACCCGGATAGGTACAACCACGTCCACCTACCCTACCTCTGCTCATTTTCACTCCAGGTCTGTGGCTTCGACATTGCACGTCGCAGATATTCAACCTCTGCCGTATCCCTCAACATCCTTCGGATACCCTCACCAACGCACCCCCCTCATCGCCATGGACATCCACCGTCACAGTCCTAGTACATGATTATTACTATGCACTCCGTGTCGCAGACCCAACCACTGGGGCACCCTTGCACGTCGACGAGATCGAACGCGGAATGAGGGCAGTGGTGGCGGATGCCCTACATCGCCGGCGCAGCGGCGAGTCGCCCATAGAAGTCGGTGTCCTCACTGCAGACGACAGGGATGCATGGTCCCAGGTACGAGTTTGTGTCTTTTTTCTTGTGGTCACGTTTTGATTACCCCCATAGAATTATTCGAGGCTACTGTCCATTTCGCCTGAAAACAAGCGCTCGTTTGAAGCTATTCACCACTCTCTGTTCGTCGTCTCCCTAGACCATTGGCCTGCCCCTTCCACGCCTGCAGACCAACGTGATGAAAAGCCCCGCCTTACTTTCGACGTCAACGAGGGCGCTTCTATCTCCCAACCATCTCGGTCAACTATTCCCTCTGACCTCTTGTCTCACCAGTTTGTGATCCGTTCTTCACCTTCGGCCCTCAACCGCTTCTTCGACAAACCCCTCTCTCTCATCGTCGAGCCTAGCACGCGAGCCGGTGCCATGGGCGAACACTCCCCAGTCGACGCACTGGTGCCAAGCGTGGTTTGTGAGTGGGCTGTCGCTGGCGCCAACGGGGTAAACATCTCCGGAGGGCTAGCTGATGTTCCATTCGGGAACACCCACCAAGGGGACAAGTGCCAAGGTTTAGATGCTGGACCGGGCTCGCGTTGGACGCGACTCAATTTCGTCTCTTCGCCATCGATACAGATCGCGATCGAGAATGCAAAACGGCATGCGCGAACGGTGATCTCCAACTCGGACCACCAGGTATCCTATTTCGAGGAATGGGGAGGCGAGGAGATGAAGCGCGTGTGTAAGTCACATTGCCTTGGAGTGCATCAAATAGTACTCACCGTCGCACAAACAGCATCGTACAAGCCCGATGCGTTTGTTCAGCTCGCCCTCCAGCTTGCCTACTTCCGAATTCATCAGCGTCCAACCCCTGTGTACGAAACGGCACTCACCCGGTCATTCCAGCACGGACGTACGGAGACGATACGTTCGTTTACTACTGAGAGCTATGCCTTTTTAAGGGCGTTTGCCGCATGG
>JBBPTZ010000875.1:0-14065 GCA_038094315.1 Phylloporus cf. tubipes
CACGGTCGTGTTTGTCGAGTTGTTCAGTTTGACCTTTTGGCTGCCGGAAACCCAGAGATCGGTCGAACCAGTGTCGATCTGGAGGTTAAAGTCTAAGAGGACATTTTTGAGCGGACTCAAGGGGGCGGAGAGGAGATGCTAGTTACCTTGGCCACCGACGTTTATCTTTCCCGTATACTTTGTGGGCAGAGAGTGACGCACGCCGGGATAGGGAGGGTAGAGCGACGTACCGCCATGTTGGACTCGTTCACCAAGGTGTGGTTATCGGACGATCCTTTGTCGGCATTGGGGGTCGCTCTTGCGGTAAACGAAACGCTTGTGAAGGTGGAAGTCGGCTCAGAGTCCACGTCATCAGTGTCACTAGAGAGGGTGGTCGCGTTGCTTGCCAGAAGCACGCTGAAGGACAAGGTGAGAAAAGTAGGCAAATACATGGCAGACGACTTGGCAGAATGCGCAGTGAATTTGAAGTTTATATATCAGCGGATGCGTTGGAAACACGACCGCATTTTGGTTAGGACTACGATCGTGGCCGGCCTTTTCCATGTAAACTCGTGGTTGCGTCCTGAAGCAGAGCGACTGACTCACTTTGTGGTGCCCATGATGTGACACGGTGACATGACGAGGAGGTGGCGAACGCGACGAAGTCATTGAGCCCATGCAAAGGACAGGGAAGAGCGCTAGCAGGGCGATGATAACTCCGAGTCGCGCGTTCAAGGCTTCCCTCGTCCGCGCTATCACCCAATCCCGAGATGACCGCCAGACGATGCTACAACAAGGTCCAGCGACGCCGTGTGATCTCACCCATGTCATTACCGAGCAAAGCGCCTGTCCTCCCATTCTTCTGCGCCAGTGTCGCTTTCCCTTGACTTGCATCGTGTGGAAAACCGTTATGTAAGAACTGTACAGTTTTGATAACATAATCTTTTTCCACGGTATAAGTTCGTGGGAATGAAAACACCGTCGGGGATGGCAGTGCTCGACTCCAGTCCCGTTCAGAGACAGCCGAACAGCTACCGGCTCGACGTAGGAATGTCAGTTGAGATCTTGACTCGAGAGTCCATCACGAACATGTCCTACTGGTGACTTCTCAGAAGCCAGACTTGTGAGGCCTTTCTCCGTACGCGTTGACTAGCCCCGGAAATTATTTGATTTTCGCGATACCGCCACCGTGATGCGGTACAACGTGATGGGAACAACAAGTGGCTCTTCCTTGACGCTTCAACATGGACCTCTCCCCGTCCACGTCGTTTTATCGCTGGGCCGTACCTGCCATCGCTCTCATAGTTTTCAAGCTCGCAGTGGACAAAGCCCTTTCCGTACGAGCGGCCTTTGCAAAGATAAAGTACGTCGCAAAGCATCTGTCTCGTCGTTTCAACGCCTAATTTCTACAGGGACTATCCAGGTCGCTTACCGCTATGGCTCCATTCGTTCAAACCCATGGCGCTCGTGCTTGGCTCAACATTCCCTAGACCTGGCATGTCCGGATACTACGCGGCGAAATTCTCGTGTATGTTTGTCTCGGTCGCTTCTCCAAATGTCACTTCAACTTCGACTGTTCATCTAGTATACAAGAAATTCGGGGCCACATGCCATACGGCTGTTTACATCACCCCCTTCGCGCCAGCTCAGCCATTCTTTTGGCTCGCAGACCCCGAAGCGATAAAGCTCGTTGTTTCTGACAGACTCACCTTTCAAAAGGATATTTCTCAGTACGAGGTCCTCAACATTTACGGCAGAAATCTTGTTGGTCTAGAGGGGTCTGATTGGAAGCGCCACCGTTCCATCACAATGTCTGCCTTCAATGAGGCAAGCAATCTTTTACCTACCTTTATTCGTCTGACTTGGGTACTTGCAAGGCAAATGTAGCACTCGTCTGGTCAGAATCCCTTCGTGTCATGCACGAATGGTTCGAAGAACTTGACGTCACTGGTCATGACGTTGCTCTGGATATCCTGCCGCCCATAAGAAAGGTACGAATCCCAAACTAGTACATGTGGACCTGGGTGCAGTTCCGATTCAGGCAACGTTTCTTGTAATCGCTACAGCTGGATTCGGTAGGCGCGTATCGTGGACCGATGATTGGTCGTCGGAGCCGCCTCCCGGTTGCAAGCTTACCTTTCCATCTGCGGTTATGGACTCTGTCGACAACATGCTCTTCAGGGCATTAACCCCGGAATGGTTTTACCAGTTTTCGTCGCTGATCAGCGTGCCTTATCTTTCCTCACGCGCTCTGTTTGCACGGCTTGCGTTTGATGATTTACGAACCCATATGCTCGATCTCGTTACGTCTGCTCGTGCCGACATTACAGCTGGTGACCGTTCTGGAGCTGGCTCTGCGGCATTGTTGCGAAACCTCGTCGAGGCTAATATGAACGAGGACGGGAACTCGAAGAGGCTGACAGAGGGTGAACTTCTCTCCAACATATTCGTGAGTGTGCAATCGACATCCACCTTGCGAAGCTAAGTCGTCCAACCTTTAGGTATTCCTTCTCGCTGGACATGGTTCGTGGATCTCACGTTCGTACGCAAGCACGGCGCTGACGCCCGGTCGCAGAGACCTCTGCTCACACCCTCTGCTTCGCATTCATGCTATTGGCCATTTACCCAGACTGTCAGAGAAAGCTATACGAAGAGGTCGTTCGCACATGGCCCGCAAATGCACCCGTCTCGCAATTCATGACGGTGAGTTTTTCCACTTGTTTTCGTGAACGGGCTTGACGATCCGAATGCCAACAGAACCACAAGGAGCACATGGATGAGCTTGTCAGACATTTTCTGTCTTGTCATACTATAGAAGCACGTACTGACGGTTCGTAAAGGAATACACGATGGCATGCGTCCGTGAGACACTTCGCCTCCTCCCTGTCGAGCCTCGTATATCGAAAGACGTACATGCGGATACCATTCTCCCTGGCACCTATTTCACCACTGGACCAGACGGGGCTGCTGTCGAAACTGGAAAGTTTTCAATGGCCGTTCCAGCAGGGAGCCTTGTCGCCATCGACATTTGGGGGTTGCACATGAACCGTGAGCCCGTTTTCGTCTTCTTCGTAGGGTTAACCCGACCCCCCGCGTCCCGTAGCTCTCTACTGGGGAAAAGACACTGCAGAATTCAAGCCTGAACGCTTCATCGATACTGCGTCTTATCAGTGGCCCAGAGGCGCATGTAAGCGTTCCCCATCGTTCGTTCGTCGTCTCCTGGATTCACATCTGTCTCCCATAAGACTTGCCGTTCTCGGGCGGTGCGAGGTCGTGCGTGGGCCAGCGATTTTCACTTGCAGAAACGGTGGCCATGCTTGCGAGCGTCGTACGTCGGTACGAGATCCGAGTTCCGGATGACCTCGCCAAGAAGCCTTTTGAGGAGCAGAAGGAGGTATTGCTCAAGTGGACGACCGGTATCACATTGACACCGGTGAACACGCGCGTCAAGTTGTGTCGACGGATCTAGGATTTCCCGAATGTATATTTTCACGCTGACACTCGTCTGTGCATCGTGTACGGTATACATTTGTAACATTGAATACAACAAGGGGTGCTTCGTCTTTCGGACGGTCGAACCTAGTAGTACAAGACGAGAAAGGCGTACTTTGATATTTGGATCAACTTGCAGGATCATCTATTCCGATCCCCCAACACCCTGGTGCCGGATGACGCGCGATTGTTCTTCTGTGAGTAGGACAATGTCACGCTTCAAAAGCTTGAACGAGCCGCCCTTTGGAAATCCGCGTTTACGAGCCTCCTCGTCATCGTCTACCTGTTCCAATGTCTGTCGACGAGAGCGTTGTCGTGACCCACTCGAAGACGACAACTGAGACACATACCACGACGAGCGACTTCTTGACTCCAAACACCGGGTCACTAGTGAGGTAACTGCACCCCTCTGGATAGAGAGCAGTCACGAGTTGGTGATAACCAGGCGCCTGCACCATGAGATGCAAGTGGTTTGGTCGCGAGTTGTGGCGACCTTGAGAGATCAACAATTGGCCGACAGGTCCCTTAACCGACGATCAAAACCGGACGCCCGACCAGCAAAAAAAAGGAGAACACTCACATCACCGGGAACTGGATAAGCACGGGGAACTATGGCACGGTAGCCAAAGCTGCCGTCCTTGGCGGTACGCAAACGCCCGCGACAGTCGGGCCGGGTTCTGTCAGAGTATTGCGTGTCATAAAACCCTGATAAAGATGAACACATGATCACAGACAGTTCCCATCGTTGGTCGTACCGTTTTGATCTGCCTCCCATGTGTCAATGATAGCATCCGCGATGGGCTCGCCTTTCGTTGTCAAGACCCGGCCCTCGACGTACATGTATTCTCCTTTGCCCTCGGATGCGATCGATCCACCCATTTCGACTGGGGGTTCGTCAAGTCTGGATACCATAAACACGGCGAACTAGAACGCACCATCCTCGGCATCTTCAGTAAAGAAAGGGCCCAAGACACTATTCTCCGTCGCATTTCCGACGACGGGGTTGTTGAGAGAGTCGACCAAGGCCGAAACGCCAAGCACGTCGGACAAGAGGATCATCTCTTGACGCAAAGGGGTGCACGCCTGGCCGGTGCGCGTCAAAAATTCGATGGCGGCCATCCACTCGTCTATGGAAAGACTTGTCGAATGATTCGTGATGAGCGCTCGATCTCTAGATTGCGTGCACGCACTTGGTCTCTCTGACAAAGGCATGTAGGTGCTTCACCAGGTGCTGGTATATGAATTTGAGTCGTCTGGGTCGCGCTGAGCTGGGGACACGATCACGTTGACTAGGGGTACTTACGGGTCTGACGTCTGTTCGAGGAGCAGCAAGAGATTGGCTGTTATGATGTCGGGTTTATCTGGCAACTAGCCAGATAAATGTGAGCACACGACGACACGTCGAGAGTACTTTGAAAGGCGAACCGGTAGAGTAAAACTGGGTGGAGGTATTCCATTCGAGACGGCGGCCTTGACAGCACCTGAGTCGCTCATGTTGTCCTGGTGCAAGCGACATCTGATGCGACCGGATCTTGTTTTATACCCTTCCTTGGTGGTGACGTCGCGGTGCTACGCCAGCTGATTGATCCGGTAAACATAGTTTCACCCGGATCTTGACCGCGACTGGCAACGTATTTACATCTGCGGGGCCTGGAACCATCGCGCACAAACTGCGAATACCCGACTAACAACCTTAAGTTTGCACAAAATCAAGGCGCTAAATAAGAAGTCGCAACAGTGGCGAAGGTCACGAGTCGCGCTCGAGGCCTTGAAGTCCCACACTCCCCGTAGGCCCACGCTATGGATCTCGCTATTCTTACCATCAAGGTGTCCTTCTGGCTTCGAGACACCCAAGGGACAATGTGTCCTCCTGTTAAAACCACAAGGTTTCGGGCAGAATCTGCCTTCTTAGACATTGACCTAATACACGGGAGCACTTTACCCATTGAGGAAAGGTCAGTCGTCCTCGTCTCGGTCACATAGCCTTTCCGATTCGCGAACGACCAAGCGCGATTGTTCTTCTGTGAGTAGGACGATGTCGCGCTTCAAAAGCTTGAACGAGCCGCCCTTTTGGAACCCGCGTTTACGAGCTTCCGCATCGTCGTCTACTTGTTCCAATTTCTGCACAGGTGAGCAAAGCGAGGACTGTCATGACCGGACTCGAAAACGCTCAGAGAAACGAAACACGTACCACGACAAGGGACTTCTTGACTTGTAACATGGCGTCGCTCGTGAGATAATCACACCCCTCTATGTAGAAAACAGTGACAAGTTTGCGGTAACCAGGGGCTTGCACTATGATATGTATGTGGCTTGGATGCATGTTGTGGCGACCCTGAGAAATCAACAGTTGGTCTACAGGCCCCTTCAATAGGGAATTAATTTACTGGTTTCAGAAGAACGAGTGCAGCACTCACTTCGCTTCGAATGGGATAAGCACTGGGAACGACGGCTCGATAACCAAAGCTACCGTCTTCGGCCGTACGCAATCGCCCGCGGCAGTCGGGGCGGGTCCTGTCAGCATACTGCGTGTCATAGAACCCTGATAAAAGTCGGTATATGGTCGCAGATACCAGTACACCTGATGCACTGAGGTCATACCGTCGTGATCCGCTTCCCATGTCTCAACGACGGCGTTCGGGATGGGATCACCTTCTGTTGTTAGCACCCGTCCCTCGACATACATGTATTCTCCCTTCCCCTCAGACGCAATCGTTCCCCCATATTCAACTAGGACACGATAAGCTTGTACATTATCAACGAGGAATTACTCACTGTCGTCAGCGTCATCGGTATAGAATGGGCCCAAGGGGTTACCCTCTGTCGCACCTCCGACGGCGGGGTTGTTGAGAAAGTCGACCAAGGCCGAAACGCCGAGGACGTTAGACAACCGAGACACCTCCTGACGCAAGGGGGTGCATGCCTGGCCCGCGCGAGTCAAGAACTTGATGGCAGCCATCCATTCATCCGTTGAGAGGCTAATACCAAATGATTGTTGATCAGTGCACGATCTCTGCAAGTCATCACGTACTTGGTCTCCTTGACAAAAGCATGTAGGTGCTTCATAAGGTGTTGATATACGAATCTGAGTCGTCTGGGTAGCACTGAGCCGGGAACAGGAACGAGAAGAACTGACTCACGGGTCGGGCGTTTGTTCCACTAGTAGAAGGAGGTTGTCTGTTATAGCGTCAGGTTGATCTGGGAACTAGCCAGATCGACTTGAGCACGCGCGGGGCGGTATTGTCAAAGGCGAACCGGTGATGAAAATTTTGGAGGAGCACAAGAAACAGCGACCTTGGCGCCACGAGTGCGACCGGAATCACCCATGTTGAAGCAACGTTTCAGTCACCTGGACCCCGTCGACGGCACGCTGCTGGCTGTCAACTCCGCTTCAGGTAAGTAGTATGGCCGACCTATCAGAGCTCTCCGGGATTTGGTGAATGTTGGCTTCTTATTTACAGCACTGTGCGGCTAAAGTGAAAGGGCGAGACGCCCTATTTTTCCGTATAACTGACCTGCAGACTTGATAGAGCGAACGTACAGAGAGTTAGGAGGGAGTTCCACTGGTATTAGAAACAGTTGTGTGACCAAAACTGGTGCACACGTCGACTGACATCTCGGACGGCGTGTTTCAGAACTGATATATCCAATCTTGACTTGTAGTACACTTGCGCCGCTGCCGCAGGGTAATACAGCCGACAGACTTGCTGCATATGGATACGTCTACAAGTACGGCGAAAACTATCAGCCCTAGCTACCAGTGGGAATTAATGCGCACTTTTACAGCGTATTCTTAGACGTTTGGATTGCGTGCAGAATCCGCCGATAATTTGCGCTGGGAGCGTTACGCTCATTGCTGGCGACCGTCGCGCACAAACTGCGAAAGCCAACTTAGTATATGATGATGCTTACCAATGGTATTATAGCCATTCGGGCCTAGACCACCATCATTGGACGGCGCGTAAAACGCCGTAGCTGTAAGGGTAATCCAGGATGGTTCGACAACGGCAGGTCCCACGTCAAACTTACAGGTTGCAACTAGATTGGATCCCCTTTCGAGTCTTGATCCAGTTATTCCTGGATGAGCTGTGTTTCACACGACGACGAATATCATTGGATGGAACGCGACGCGTCTGTTTACCACTATTTGTACTACACATATGAGACACACTTGCTTGATTCCCGGCGCGGACGCAAACGTCAGACACCTTTGTACTTTGACACTACGTCGCTCTAGATGCTCATATTCCTCATCTAAACCACCGAGTTCGATGGGTATCTCTGGTCTTCTTCCTCTACTCAAGTCCATTCAGGTCAACAAACACTTGTCTGACTTTGCCGGACAGACGCTGGCGGTCGACGCGTACGTTTGGTTACATCGTGGCGTCTATGCTTGTGCCACCGAGCTCGCTACAGGAAAGAAGACGACCAAGTGAGTTTTTATTCTTTTGCGCCTTTTCGTCATCCTCGCAGTGTCCTCACAAGGGCTGTACCTCAGGTATGTCGATTATGCCATGCACCGCGTTCGACTTTTGCGCCACCACAATATACGGCCCTACGTGGTTTTTGACGGCGGGCCACTTCCTGCAAAGAAAGGGACGGAGAGCGAAAGAAAGCAACGCAGGGCGGATAACCTAGCCAAAGCAAATGCTCTTGCGTCACAAGGCAAACACAGTCAGGCTCGGGAGTTTTATGTCAAGTGTATCGACGTGACTCCGCAAATGGCCTACCAGCTCATCAAGGTAAAGTATGTTTCGTTGGGCTAGTCGTGCGCTGAATGCCTTGATCAGGTCCTTCGAGCAGAGGGGATCCCATACGTGGTCGCGCCGTACGAAGCAGACGCACAGATGGCTTATTTGGAACGCATTGGAATTGTCGATGGTGTTCTTACAGAGGACTCCGACTTGCTCGTCTTTGGTTGCCGCAGAGTGCTCTTCAAACTTGACTCGGTTTCGAGCACCATCACCTCTATATCCAGAGACGACTTCGGATCCGTAACGACCGCTGACGCAGGGATATCTTTACTCGGATGGACAGATTCTCAGTTTCGCGCAATGGCAATCCTCAGTGGCTGTGATTATCTTCCTAGTATACCTGGTGTCGGGCTGAAGACTGCATGGGCGCTACTCAGAAAGCACCGCACCGTGGATCAGCTTGTGAGGGCCCTGAGGTTAGAAGGGAAGAAAGCTGTGCCAAAGGACTACCTCGAAGCGTTCAACTTGGCTGAGAAGGTATTTTTGCACCAGCGGGTTTATTGCCCATTGGACGAGAAGGTTGTCTGCCTAACGGAGATAGCCGCAGAGAATATAATGGATGCCGAAATGGAGGCGCACATCGGGAGGTGGCGATATCTTCCTTTCGTTTCCGCCTCAGCTGATGACGACAATGCCAGCAACCTAGAACCTTCTTTAGCGAAAAAGCTAGCAGATGGCGAATTGGATCCGATCACACTTTTACCAATAGTGGATATCAACCCGGGCTTTGTGCCTCGCGTGTCGAAGTCACCTCCGCTTCATTTCGACAATCTCAATCGTCAGGGTACCGACAAAGGAAAAGGGAAAGCCAAAGTGGACCAGGGGGCTGTCGGTCTGCTGCATTTCTTCTGTAAGAAGCATGTTGGGTTCCTCGTGCTAATCTCCACTTACCACACATTAGCTCCTAAGCCCAGATCCGGTCTCTCTCGTAGTAATTCAGCTCCCACGAGGAAATCGGGGAAAAACAGCGGTAAAAGAACCCTCTATGACGTTGTAGATGAAGACCTGGCTGCCAAACGGATCAAGACTGAGGGCACTGGCTCCGATATGGGGCGGCGATCGCGCGCGAACGAGCCCCGTGCCGTAAGGCAGGGGCACATATCCGTCACCCCTGGCGAGCAACCTGAACCTTTGGCCCTTTGTTCTCGAGCGCACCATGGAGACGACACCACAACACACACGACAAATGGAAAGGAGAACCTCGATCCTTGCCATCGTCTTGAAGGTGATCTCAATGAACTACCAGAATCCATTCATCAAGAAGATGGATACATGTCACCACCCCCTTCATATTTCCGATTAGCTACACCCGACCTCTCTTCTCCCATTGGACATCCATTCAGGGTATCACCACAGCATGGGAACACGGATGATTTTGGTGCTGACATCATTTCGAGTCCTCTGGCAACCAAGCGGCGGCGCTCTGCATGGTTTCATAGTCGGAGTGTGTCGCCCCGTGAAACTGAGGGATTCGGGAATATTCTCGTTCGCGGAACTCCCCCGCCCGTTGAAACAGACGTGGATGGACCGGACCTCAAAGACATACTCAGTATTTGCTCAGCGGAAGAAATCGAGGAACTCGAGCCCAGGACTCCCTCTCTCGGGTTGGCGTCTGTCGCGACTAACCTGACGACGTCGGAGGACTCAGAGACGGATGATCGCGCTAAGCGGATGAATACCGTAGCGAGTGGATGGTGGAATAGGTGGGCCGTAAAGCAGGAGCCCCACTCTGCCCACGTGAGCAAGCCTGCCTCGTGGTGTTTTCATCAAGCCGCTGACCCTTGATAGAAATTACCTATGCTTAGACGTCTTGAAACAACCGTCACACCTGACGGCAGGCATTCGGGGCAACGGTCTCGGCCATGGTCTGCGCCACCAAACGCCACGGGACGTCCTCACGCACTTCACGCGACTTCAAACCGCCCACCGTTTCTAGGAAACATGCGGGCTAGGGACCGCTTGCAAGAATCAGGGCCCACGTAGCCAAGGTTGCTGCGTCGGTCGAGTTTACGCAAGTCAGGTTGGCGTCGTGCATCAGATGGCTGAAGCCCAATCTCATTCACCCGCAGGACTTGGATATTAATTCTTGGATTACGCATGCACGAGCGATCAAACCACTGTTTCATACCCGGAAATCAGGCGTAGAAGATGGACAAGGCTTGGCTCGTTGGGAGAAGGGGGGCGTAATGTCCCACGCGCGGTCGGAAGAGCAAAGCATCTACCTTCCGTGCCAGGAGAATGTCAACTGAAAATGCTGTACTCATTTCATTGGAGGAAGTTCCGGGTGATCGGGGTGGGAACAACGATCTCTCCAAAGGCTGGCGTGATTGCCTCCGTAGGCAGCGTTTCATGTTATGTTATAGTTATGTACTCGAGCTGTTCATTGTTCGCAGGCAAGTTGACGCAGGCGGAGTGGAGCGACGGATGAGTTCTCGCCACGCTGTATTCGCGGAGTTGTAAACCCAAGGGTACAACGAAGCAAGGGTAAGTTCAAGTTGGACTCCAAGTCCGGGGAGCCAAAGCTGCTCGGCAGCCAAGACTGGCAGCAGCGATGGCATGCGGTAATAACGCCAGCCAATGGCAAGTCTCAACTGAGCAAAGCGATCGTGGGTGTGTACCGCCTTGCTGATATGTGAACTTTGTGTTCTTCGGATGATGTGTCAGTCACCAGGGGCTTCTACAAGCCATGCCTCGCTTTATCTGACAGCCTTTGCCGTTTGCGTTTCATAGGCTGTTAATTAGGCCGACCAAATGTGTCAATAAGGGATGGCTTGTCCAAACCGGGGGATGGATCTATTGCGGTGTGGTAACATCCCGCATGGCTGCAAGAGCGCCCCGCTATCCCATTCACCGAATGGACTTGAACTTTCCTCATGGCCTTTATTACAGCCCGTGCTGCGAGCGTGCGCTGCTCCTTTTTATCTCGGTCAGGGAGCAACCCTGCTCCCCAAATTCCCCATCGCTCAAATCCCTGGCAAGCCAATTCGATAAGGCGCCCCTTGTGGTTGTCGTTGCTACTGTCGTGCCCTTTTCCACGGTGAAGATAAGGGTTCTGTCTGGCATCTTTTGGTGGGTCCCGACCTTGCTTTAACCCACGCGCAGGAGGTCACAGGATGATCTTTCCCCAGAATTTCTTCCTCCCATGGGTGACTCATCCGGTAATATTTACTATTCCAGTGGGTCTTCGCGAACCCCCCACTCGAGACAACCCTCCATCTCGGACGAGCAAAGTATTCTCCCCCACCTCCTCCCACCTCTCCCCTGCGAAGCCCAATATCACCCTTATCTCGGTGCTGGCGACAGCGCTCAAAATATCAGCGTTCAGTTCATGCACTCCTGTCCGACTCAGGAGGCCACTCAACTGGACTCTGATATTTTGCAACGACATCCCACCTTCGATCACGAAAACCCTGCCATGGCTGTACCTCCCATCGCATATCCTGAATCGTCGCAACGCACCACCTCGCATCATCACTCACACGCATTATCGTCCTACGCCACCGACGCGTCCAGAATCGATAATTTCTCTTGCGACCTCGCGACATTGCATATCGCTGATGCGCCACTGCATGGGTCACACACGTTCAGGAGGGGCTCCTGGGTAAGTAGCGTGTTCGTTCCTCGCCGAAAGATCTGACAGGCGGTCTAGCCCTCACATTCGCAAATGATACATTCCTCCTGGATGCAATCACCTTCGAGGGCGGCGAGGTCCCCGGCGAGCGAGCCCCCTGAGAGCACCTCGGACGAGTCGTTCCAAGACTCTGATATCGACGAAGCGATCCCGATGATGAATCAGTTTCAGGTTCACACGTCACGGAGCGTCGACCTCCCCCTACATTATGCGTACCCCTCTCAGGCACTCCAACCATCCGTGATGACATTCCAGCTCTCTGAGACCATGTTGCAGCCTGTGAACGACCCAGAAAATCGGCATACGATGCGTCACCTGCTGGAGACGAACATTGCTGGAGACGAATCAGAGGCCACGTACCCACCCCTTTCCTCAACATCGTCCTCGTCTTTCGGAGGCGCAAGGTTGCAGGGTCCTAGCACGAGGCTTCAGCACGACAGTGAAAAGCTAATCAGAGCGAGTCAGCACCGCGTGCCGGTGACCTCCAACAGTATTCCATTTCCATCGCCACACAGCCCCATCAACAACAGTCGTGGTAGCGACCCAAAACCTTCCGGTTCCAAGCCGCAGAAGAAGTCGAAAATGCACCAGTGCGATCAATGCAAGAAGATGTTCCCCCGACCAAGCGGCCTAGCTACGCATATGAATTCCCATTCGGGAGCTAAACGTATGTCGTCTGTGCGTCGTCTGTCGAATGACCTGCTGACTCGTCCTTGCGGTTAGCGTACAAATGCATCGTAGCAAACTGCGACAAGAGCTTTGCTGTTCGATCGAATGCGAAGCGACATCTTCGTACACACGGGATAAATCCATCCTCACCCGACATCCTTTCTATCCCCCACTTTACGGTCGGGTTTGAAGAACCGATGGTAACACAAGTCCACGACGCGGGAAAACAGCCATCGAGGTATAGATGGATTCCTCACAACCCATCACCTCATGAAACCGAGTGGGGTTGTCAAGGGTCCTCGGCGTCTTCAATGGATGGCGGTTCGCGGACTGGACTGACGTTCCAGACCAGCATGTCCTCTGCGACGTCGTCCACTCTGTCGACCGGTTCCGACGATGACTACGAGAACGTTGCATCTTCGAGCACCGCCGACGTGTTCCAGTACCAGAGCGATTACACAGGAGGCATCGACGAATTCCCGGGCTCTTTTCCGAATTACGGGGAGAGTTCTCGACGCTGAACCGCCCGACGACTCGTCACGATTTCTTGAATATAACCATTATTATCCAACTTGGCAGGTATGCGCTGTAGCAATTGTATTGTTGCATTTATCGCACCTATTTAACGCTGTCCTTGTATTACCTTGATCTTGGGACCATACAGTACACGATTCACGATGCCGATAGGTATATCATATAATTCTGGCACAATAGATGTATCGGCATGCTTGAGGTACGGATTAGGTGCGAGAAGCTCTGGAAGATGGCCTTGGGCATCTGGAGGACGTACAATCAGCCCAAGCATTTACCGCGATTCGGGCAAGGTAGCTTGTCTCACCCACTATTGCGCTCACGTCACTAAACGAAGGGGTATGGGCGATTGCAAGCGAAAAGTATACAAAGTACGTGAGGAGGACGAGGACGACCGAGTAGGCGGGCAGGAGTAGTGACCATTCGCTGCCGCTCTATATCAACCAAATTGTTCTCCTCGATTTGAAACTTTGGCGCACCGATTTGGGTACCATTTAACGCCTAGCCAGAGAATATATTCGTCTGGTAGGAGTGCCCAGAGGAGGTAGATGACGAACAAGACGGACGTCGACGACCAAGCGACGAATCCGTAAAATTCGGGCACCCGACTGCGGTGTTCACGCGGCGGTTCGGTGGGAGGTCTTGCGAGGGGTGCTACTGGCGACGTTGATTCCGCGCGTGCCATCCTTGGACGTTGGTCCTTTGAATAGTCGACCAGCTTGACGTTCAGCGCAACCTCCGTGGCGGTTGCTGACAAGAGCTGTCAGTGTCACCGTGCAACCGAATCAGGGCCAAGCCTGTGGGATCGTACTGCTACACGCTCTCACACAATAGTCACTATCATCCGCTGATACAATCCACGCTCTGAAACTCGACGACAACACCTAGACGACGATGTCGATCACGGCACTCCAATCCGCCAAAAAAGCACTGCGAAGGTCGATGGCCAAGACCCTTCGCGATCTCACGCAGTCGGACGTGCAATCTCAGTGTAACTATCGGATCGAAT
>JBBPTZ010000876.1:0-14050 GCA_038094315.1 Phylloporus cf. tubipes
TGCCAAGACTACCGGTACCTAAACTCCCACACCATCCACAACACCTATCCTCTCCCCCTCATCCCGGAACTCATCAATGACATGAAGGAGTCCATGCTCTTCACCA
The DNA here is from genome assembly GCA_038094315.1 of Phylloporus cf. tubipes. Taxonomy (NCBI): domain Eukaryota; kingdom Fungi; phylum Basidiomycota; class Agaricomycetes; order Boletales; family Boletaceae; genus Phylloporus; species Phylloporus cf. tubipes. The sequence goes on from JBBPTZ010000876.1 coordinate 107, forward strand.
AGTTCGACATCTGCTGGGGCTACAATAACATCTGCATCCGGGAGGAAGATCAATGGAAGGCTGCCTTTATCACACTGCTTGGCCTCTTTGAACCCACTGTCATGTTTTTTGGCTTCAACAATACACCCCCTACTTTTCAAGCTTTCATGAATGACATCTTCTCTGATATGATCAGAGAAAAATGGCTCAAGATTTATATGGACAATTTGGGCATCCACACTAAAGATGATGTCACTCTCCACCATGAACGCACACACTATGTGTTACAATGACTCCGTGAACATGGATTATCCCTAAAGTTATCTAAATGTTCTTTCGACACTCCCCGTATGGAATATCTTAGACTCATCATCGGTCAAGGGAAGGTTGAGATGGACCTCACCAAACTCCGGGCTATCCAGGATTGGAAGCCACCCTTCTTCATCAAAGCCATCCATTTGTTCATGGGCTTTGCCAATTTCTACCACAAATTCATACCTGACTTCTCAAACATCGTCGCTCCCCTAAACCTTCTCACCCAGAAGAATGAGCCCTGGGCCTGGACAGGCTTCCAACAGTGTGCCTTCGACCAATTGAAAGAGATCTTCTCCTCTGCCCCTGTCCTCCTTATATCCAACGTCACCAAACCCTTCTCTATCATGTCCAACACCTCGCTCATTGTTGCTGGCGCAGTTTTGATGCAAGCTGACACCAACAGAGATCCCCACCCTTGCGCTTACTTTTCCTGCACCTTTGGCTCTGTGGAGCATAACTACAACATCTATGACTGTGAACTCCTCACTGTTATCCTTGCCCTAGCCAAATGGTGCCAATACCTACAAGGCACCAACCACCCAGTCACCATCATTACCGACCACAAGAACTTATCCTATGTCAAGGATCCTCAGAAGCTCTCCCGCCGGCAAGCTCACTGGTCTCTCTTTTTACAAGACTTTGATATTGTCTGGCATGTCTTGCCTGGCACCAAGATGGGACCAGCTGACACACTTTCTCGAAAAGACCTGGTAGGCACCACCTCTGACAACACCAACGCTTCCATTATCCCTGACCCAGTCATCATTAATGTGCTTGACCTCACCCTTGCCCGCCACATCCAATCCTCTTCTCAATCTGACCCCCTCATCTTGAAAGCCATCCGCAATGTTCAAGAAGGCTCACCCCTCTTTCCTCACTTCACTCTCGAAGATTGGACATTTGATGATGGACACCTGTACTACAAGGGGCACATGTATGTTCCCCCCGCCAACCGATCTGCCCTCCTCCACGCATTGCACAAATCCCCCACCACAGGCCATGTGGGCCGCTTCCACACCAAGACTCTCGTGGAATGTGACTACTGGTGGCCTGGACTTGCCACCTTTGTCAGCTCCTTTGTCACTGGTTGTACAACCTGCCAGTCTTCAAAGGTTAACACCCATCCCATGGTACCCCCTTTATCGCCCATCATCTCTACCACAACCCTCCCATTTAAACAGCTGTCCATGGACCTCATCACAGACCTTCCACCTGCCAAAGGACATGATTCCTTATTGGTTGTGGTTAACCAAGGCCTTTCGAAGGGGGTAATTTTATGCCCTTGTTCCAAGACTATCGATGCTCAGGGGGTAGCCGCCCTCTTTTTCCTCCATGTCTTCAAACGCTTCAGACTTCACAACTCCATTGTCTTTGATTGTGGCCCCCAGTTCACATCTGCATTTGCCAAAGAACTTGCCCACCTTCTCCACTACAACGTCCGCCTATCTACTGCCTACCACCCACAAACTGATGGCCAAACTGAATGAACCAATTAGGAGATCGAGACCTATCTACGGATCTTTTGTGGAAACAATCCCACATTATGGCCTGACCTCCTCACCACTGCTGAGTTCCACCACAACTCCATGCCCCACAGCTCCACTAAAGTCTCCCTGTTCTCCCTCCTCCTTGGTTACGAACCCTGCTCATATCCCCTCCTTGGGAAGACCTTCCTCCCAGCCCTGGAAAAACATCTCACTCTCCTTGATCTAGCCCAAGATGAAGCACTGGCTGCCCACAACTCCACCTGTTGGATCATGGCTGAATGTACTACCCGACACTTCTCCCCCTGGAAAGTTGGAGATAAGGTCTGGCTTGAGGCCTCTAACCTCCACATTGACTACCCCTCTCGAAAACTCGCCCCCAAATGCTTGGGTCCCTTTGAAATTGCTCAGATACTATCACCACTTGTATACCACCTTTGGCTACCGCCCACCTGGAAAATACACAACATCTTCCACGCCTCACTCTTATCGTCCTATTGCGAAACCCCTACCTTTGGCCCCAACTTCACCCGACTGCCACTGGATCTAGTCAGATCAGAAGAGGAGTACAAGGTTGACAAGATCATATCTCATCAGGGCACACCATAATGCCACAAGTATCTGACTGCATGGAAAGACTATTCATCGTTGGAAAATACCTGGGAACCTGAATCCAATCTCCGCCATGCCCCCGACATCCTGTCCGCTTATAAATGCTCTTGAAACTTATCCTAGGCATGTTCTTTTATCCCCCAGTATATGCCAATTCACTATATTCTCTTCCTCCTCCACGTCTTTCTACTCTTCCCATATTGCATCGCCCATCTGCCTTCACCCCATCTTCCCATGCCACTTGCCCATCCACTTTTTACACCTCCTCTACACCGTGATACTCACTGATAGTCACATCCTTGGTATCATTGAGCAGATGCCCCTCTTCCAGCTTGATGAGGTCTCCCAGGAACTCGTTCGTCTCTTCCTAGACGTGTCCACTACTCAGGTATACCACGGTCAGGCCGCTCCCAGCAACCTACCTGCTGCCTTTGGCGCTCCAATGTGTCTCCTCATCAACAACACTCCAACCGTATCCTCACCTTACTACATCTTCACAGTTTTGCCAACTTCGTAGAACAGATCCCTGCTTGGGACATTTATGTCACCTTTTGTCATATCTTTCTGTGTATGTCACCTGAAGAATGCACCCACTACATACGCTCTGTGCTTACCCTGTTGCCACCACCTCTCCCTATCCCCACTCCCATTTTCTCCGCATCTCCTGATCCTTCCTCTGTCTCTGTTTCTCCTCCTCCCATGGCTCTCATAGACTGTATCTCTTTGCCTGTCCCATCTGAGACCTCCACCACTGTTGACCCTCCTGCCATCAACCCCTTTGATGGAAGTTGCCGCAATGCCACTACTATTCAGACAATTTGTACCTGAATGGCCCATACTGAAGCTGGCAATGTATTCTCCTCCCCTACCCAAGTAGTCCCTTCCACCCTCATTCGTCCACCTGCCTCTGCACTAACTGAGTGCTTTTGGTGTCATGCTCTGGGTCACTATTGTGAGAACTGCTCTTATTATTCCTGCCCTCACTGTCACATATCCACCCCAGGCCACGCTCAATCTAATTGTCTCCGCATCCAATGCAAGGTTTGCAGTCACTGGGGACATAGCACCAGGTTTTGTTCCAGTCTCCCATGCTCATGCTGTGCTCAGTTTGGGCATGTACTTGTTGACTGTCCATTTGAGAACTTATCGGCAGATCAGGCTGAGGATATTTATGGAGATAACCGATCGCTTATCTGCCCCAGAGGTAACCTTTAGAGGATTTACCAAGAGGATCAAGCCAGGGACTCGATTGTTAGAGGGGGGTAATATTATGGTTATATTATTGCGACACTCTGTTTTTCTCTTTTTCTTTGCCTATTCTGACCCCGGCCCTTGCTGGAAGCACTACCTTTTCATCATATTGCTGACCCAGCAGCTTCTTTATCCTGCCTTCTAGCCTGACACCATTCTTTTGGATCCTACCAGACCAGGCCCCAGACTTATTCCATGACTTTCTCGTACATTCCTCAGACAGCTTACCTCCTCTGCCATTTCTCTCACAACAGCATCGTCATTCCACTTATTTCCCACTTGACTTATATGTATTAGCCAATCCACAGTAGTTCTATCTGGTTCCTCGGACTTCTACTGCTTACGTACAATAGAGTACTTATACTGCAGCTGCATGTACCTTAGCCTTCATTCTTGATCTGTGCAATCTAGCATTGTTCTTGAACCAATTCCTGGACTTCTATTAGCCTTTGCACGCTACTGAAGTGCTCTGCATGTTCCAAGGTGATTCCTTGAGAACCCCCTTCATACACCTTCAACCCAACAACCGACTCATCGTCTGCACCCCTGGATTGAACCTCAGCCACTCCCAACATTCCGGATCTCCTTTGCAATGCTACACGTAACATTGTACAGATAGTGGATATAAATTGTGGAATATGAAATGACTAGCCCCTAAGGACCGATCGCTTACCAGAGCAAGTAGTAAGCCTTGGACAAGAAGTAGGAATAATGCTAGTGTAGAGACTAGGAAACTCCAAGTGAACAAGACTAGGGAAAATCCTAGTGCTTGCTCTTGGTCTTTATATATCCTTCTAGTATTTATATTTGTGTATGCTACATCTACAATATCCTGTGCTAGTAAACATGAGGAGTACACATGCATCTAATAGAACTACAAGGTTTAGGGTGTACACTGGTATTTGTTTGTGTAGCCCCAGTATTTCTGAGTTGTGTTGACTAGTTCTGACTTGTGCTTCATACTCACCTTCCATATAGGAACTAATGAGTCAGACATGAGGATTACCATGAGGCGCTTATTTGCACTGTGCGGTGCCCATAAGGTTGTATAGGCTTGCACTGCCATATACAGCCTGGGTATAGCCAAGCACAGCCATAGGGGCTGGCTGAGCACTGCTTTGGCATAGGTTTCAGCACAGCCTTGCACTGTTGTGCATTGCCTTGATGACTCATCTTGACTAGTGTGAGTTAAGCCCAATTAAGGGTTAGCTATCAGGATAAGTGTAGATATTGCATAGAAAATGCAATAGGGCATGTAAAAGGCCAGGAAAATTAGTGAAAATTAGGGGTAAAATAGAGCAATTGTAACAGAATATGCATAAGCATAGAATTTGATAGAAGATCATGGAACTACTGCAAGAGATTAGATGACTGTAGAATTTGTGATATAAATAGGGCAACTAAACTATTGGAAGAGAGGTGTAATGGATGCTAAGTGTTTGAACTTAGAAAAATTTCTTTTTCTTATCTTATTATAAAGGCCATGAGAACCTACTTCACTATCAACCTGATATTATACTCTTTTGACAAAGTCAAAGTGATAATCACACTTATAGTACATGTTAGAGACTAACTCTGGTTCACAACTCCTTGGACCAGCCCAGTCACTGCAAGTACAAGAGCCCTAGACTGTCCTGGAGTAATTTTCCAGGCCTGACTTGCAAGTGAATGGACAGAACACATAATAGGTTATATGATGCCATGTCCAACTCTTTTTAGGTTCAATACACCACTGTTTTCCTTTTATCATACTATTTGCTACATATTATACCATTACCCTTTCTTTCTTTTTCTATTTGCTACTCCACTCACCTCTGCCCAGTTTGTCCCAGACCTGGAGTTTTCCAGAGTTAAGCATGACCCTTGTCTTTGCTGCATTTAAGCCTTGGACTCACCCCATCTCATCTTGGTTGTATTTTCTGCCTTAGCAGCACAATGAGGTAAGTGTTACAGTTGCTCCGTATGACCTACATAACATTTCTCATGACTTATTTATTTCCCCTTTTCTTATTTTTTATTTATTTTTCAGACATTCAGTCGCATCCAAACCTGGAAGAGCCCCTATCCACAAACTATAACATTGTATACCTGGGCTCTACCCAGTACCCACTCCTTTTAAAGAAAGCAACCTGCCTACTAAAAATATATGATTTCTGTTTATAGTTATATGCTGGGTATACTCCCACTTGGAGCTGTACCCACCTTTTTATGGTAACTGTACCCACTACTGTGTGGTGCGCACATTCCTTTTACTTCCTTTCCACTCTATGGCTATGTTGCCACATCCTCATGGTGTGTGCACAGTATGACTTATGTTTTCCATTCTGTCTCTTCATGTTTCTCATTTCTGTCACACACACCATGCCAGCATGTTGCACAGTATGTTTACCACAGACAAACATGTACAAACTGTAGAGTAGTATTTAAGCCCTAAGATGGCCTCCGTTGAACCTTAGTTAGGTTCTTTTGGAGTTTTCCCCAAAGTTCCCCTATTCACTTATGCAGTTTAAAACATCTAGTGTTGATCTGTGAACACTATACGTTTTGGATCGTTTCAGTAAGCTTATTTACACTACCCATAGTCAATATTTATCTAATATACTTAGCTGGCCTTGCTGCCACTTTACTTAGCCTGATAGTATATAAGCTCCAAAACCATTTCAATAACTAATTAAAACATGATGCATGCAGCATATGTATTGCAATTATCTGTGGGAATTTTACTTAGTGAAACAACTAGCCTGACTAGAACCAATTGCCTACCCTTAGACAAGTAGTAAGCCTTGAGAAATAGCTAGAATTTTACTAGTAAGACTAGGAAACTTTAAAAGAACAAGACTAGGAAAAATCCTAGTACTCATCCTTGGTCTTTATACATATGTCTTTAGTACTTACATTAGTATATACTACATCTATAATACCCTATGCTTTTGTGCATAAAGAGTATGGATGCATCTAATAGAACTACAAGAACTAGGATATGTACTGGTATTGCTTGTGTAGTTCCAGAACATTTGACTTGTATTGACTAGTTTTAACTTGTGGCTTTGTACTTGCCTTTCATATTAGGACTGATAAGTTATTTGAAAGAATTATCATAAGGTGCTTATTTGTGCCATGCTGTAGCCTTGAGGTTGTATAGGTTTGTATAGCCACATGCAGCTTGGATATAGCCAAGCATAGCTTTAGGAGCTGTTATAATATATTGGTGCATATACTAATTGATGATATAGTCTGCTTTGGATTCCAATTGTGCTTATATATACAGTAAGACATTCATTGATTTGAGTTTATTTTTTCCCTTAGTTGTTCACCATCTGAACACTAAGGGTACATTGCTATCTGATTCTCTATCATACTATAACTTATGATATATCTAGCCTTCTCTGTCCTGGTATATTCTTGATATAGTTGTTTATCATCTAAATGCTAAGGTCTTTTTCATCTAGTTCCTACAGGTTAAGAGCCCTATGGGTACATATTGATACTGCCTGCCTATTCTAGACATATGTACTACTAGCCTCAGTTGGTTGATAGGAATGACTTGACACTATCATATCTGGTGTTACCCTTTTAATTTGGCAACCATATTTCTGATTTCAATGTATTAGGGCAACATGTTTGTTTTCCCAACTACTTTTATTGTGCTATCTCCATGCAAGGACCAGGAGAGTGCTCATATTTATATTGTGCTTTTATTGATTGTGGATTTATTCCCCCTTTTGCCTCTTTTTCTCTATATTGAATACATATAGTCATAATTGTGTTAAATTGCAGTTATCCATTCCTCTGCCTGATGGTAACACCAAGCTTACTACCCCAGATACCTCAACCATGTCCCCCACCCAAAAATCTTCCCTCAAGGCAGTTTCCATCAGTTAGGAGGGCCTTGGCAAATTTACTGAGGTTTTTGTTACAATTATGTTGTTGTGTGCATTTGTTTTTCTCTTTTTCTTTTCTTACAATGTTTTCAAGCCTGGATGGGAACACTATCTATCACTGAACTGACAGCATCTATATGCTTCCTTCTAGCCTCTTGCTGTTCCATTTACTCCTATCAAAAAGGACTTCAGTATTTTCCCTGTTTTATTCCTTACTCATATGGACAATGTTACCATTCCAACTATCTCTCTTATGATGGCATTATTTCCCCGTTTACATTGCATGTTTCACAGCCATTAGCTAATCCACAGTTATTTCTTTATATTCTTGATCCTTCTCTAGGCATTTATCTGTGACATGCAATGACCTTGAGGTTGGTAAAGTTTGCACAGCCATGCACAGCCCAGGTACAGCTGAGCACTGCCATAGGGGCTGGATGAGCACTGCTTTAGCACAGGTATTTGCACAGCCATGCACTGCTGTGCATTGTCTCAATGACTCATTTTGACTAGTGTTGGCTAAGTCCTGATTAGGGTTTAGATATCAGGATAAGTGTAGATATTGCATAATAAATGCAATATGGCATGTAAAAGGCCAGGAAAATTAGTGAAAAATAGGGGTAAAATAGAGTGATTGTAACAATAGGAAGGTGATATACTCGGACTGATGTAGCCAAATCCTACATGCCACCTGATCCCATTCAAACTCAACTCCAAGATACTTGGTGACAGGTCCAAGATCCTTGATGCCGAAGCAAGCAGCAATGCATGCCTTCACATCCTTGAGGAACGGACAAGAGTTGCAGACAGCCATACTGTTATCAACATGCCAACTGATGAAACAGCAAATGTGGACAAGGTTAGAGGCAAGCTTTAGGCCATTGAAAAAGAAGAGGGCATGGTCAGAATGGGTGCAAACAAAGTCTAGGTCAGTCATAATGGCTTGAATCTGCTCATACCATTCCAACACACTGCTTAAGACCATATATTGAGCAGAGTATTTTCCAGACCATGATGCACCAATCCCCTTCCTTAAAGCCCTTTGGTTGACATATATAAATATCTTCCTTCAGGACACCCCAAAGAAAGGCCCATTTCACATCAAAGGTGTCGATATTCCAATCTTTCTGACAAGCCAAGGAAATGAGAAGATAAATAGAAGCAGGTTTGATGACTGGGGCAAAGGTTGCACTGTAATCAACACCAGGAACCTGGGAGAAGCCCTGCACTACCAAGTAAGCCTTGTAGACAGAGCCTCCTTTGTTGTCCTCCTTAAATTCCAGGACCCATCAACATCTGATGGCTTTGTGATCCACAGGCAAGGTAGTGATATTTTACATGGCCATGTTTTTCATGGTCTGCAACTCCACCTGCATGGCAGCCAGCCAGAGGTCACAATCTGGCCAACAAACTGCCTCATCATAGGTAGCAAGGGGAACAGACATATCGTATCCTGTGACAGATGGGTCTCGGTGGCAATTACTGTGAATTGTAATGTGAGCCTGCTCCTTGATGACAGCATTGGTGACAATGGCTGGGATTTCAGCATTGGGTTCAATGTCCCGCAACTTGTCGATGTCTTCAAGTGTGATGCCTGGACTAGGTACCCCCTTTATGTAGTCCCTTTTTGCAATGGCAGTACATCACTCCTAAAGAACATGCAGCCTCAATCTGGTGGCCTCCAAAGTGGCATGGTAAGCAATGCCCTTCATCAGCAAAAGCAGACTGAGTCTGTGGGCATTGTGTGACACTGTATAGTATGCTACAGTGGTCACAGTGTCACAAAAAGATCACCCTCTGTGCAGTGGATTACAGAGTTGGAAAAGCTATGCAGTCATTACAGTCACGGCCTGTTTGTAAGCGCTGTAACAGTGCACATAGTTGTGGCTTGTCTGTGGGCACTGCACATCCCTTACAGTATGCTACAAAAGTTTCCTTTTTTTTTCTTTTGGGCCCACACTTTTTATTTCAAGTAGTAGAAAATAATATATTGTTCTACTAATACTATATATATTGCAACTAAAGTAGTAGAGGACAATGACATTGCAATGATTGCAATTGGGACCCTCACATTGTCACCACATTGCCCTTGAGTTCACCATGCTCCTGTTGTTCTGGTGATGACATGGTGGTAGTGGTTGTGTGTCACTGCCACTATTACGTTCGACCCGGGTAGGGGCGGACGTAGTCTTGTGATACCTGAGGGCGGGGGACGAAGAGCAGAGAGGTCCTAGGGATTTCCTAGTGACTGGCGTCTGTTGTGATATGCAGGGAGACAAAAGACAAAGGGGTGCTGTGCAACGATGACGGTTGAAGCAACACAGAGGTCACTCAAAAGTAGACCTAAGACTTAGAAGGGCGAGGCCTAAGCATGGCTTAGGAATGGATAAAGGAATGCTTGGATTCAGGTAGTAGTACAAGAAAGACAAGCATGGGGAACTAAAGTACAGGATGGGCAGGTTTATCTACGAAGAGGAAGAGGGATGACATAAGCGAATATGGAAGGTCATGGAATGTTGTAAAACATTCACGACAGAGCATCTATGATAAGAGATAAGTGATAGTGAATGGGAAGAAGCTGGTTATTGGGCAAATGGCTATTGGTGGATAAGGACTAAGGGTAAGGTAGTAACTGGCTGAAAGGAATGAGCATCCAATGTGTCACTGGGATGAGCTAGGAAATACACAGACGATAAACGTAACAAGGAAAGAACAAGAAAAGAATGAGTCATAACATTACCCCCCAGTTATGGTCGAAGTACTGATGGAGAACCTAATCAAGGTGACGATTGACACCGCCAGGGGATCTGCAGACATTGGCATGTGCATTGTCACTCCAATTGTTCTCATAGTCACTGTGGGTATAGGAAGGAGGAGATGGAGAACGTGGAGGAGGAACAGGGAGAGGGCGACGTCCCCCAGAGGACATATGAGCTGAACGGTGGGGGCGAGTAGGGCCAGAGGAGTGGGTGGAGGCTGTAGATCGGCTGGAGTTAGGAGAAGAACGAGGAGTGGGTGGTCAACGAAGAGGGCAATGCTATTGGATATGACCAGGGGCCCAAGCGTGGCAGAAGGGACATTGGTAGACGGGGCAACGAGGTCGGGTGTGACCAAGACAGTGGCAGTTAAAGCAGGCTTCGTCATAGTGTGGGTGGGCCGGAGTAAGGGGGACCATTCCATTGCCACCGGTGTGAATAGCTTCAGCATGATCTAAGGTGATAACTTCAGCAGGGGTCAACTCGGTAGAGGAGGCGGATGGAGTGGATGGTGGGTATGGTGCATGGGTTAAGGCCAAGGGGCGTTGACTGCAGGCGGCAAGCTCACGGACGTATTGGTCAATGTCGTGGAGGAATTCGCCAAAGCCCATCTGAAAAGCTAGGATGGTGAGGTCACCTTGGAGGTTGTCACACAACGTGGCAGTGAGGGTGCAGACCCAATGTGGGACCGATCTATTGGAGGTGTTGGCAAGAATGGACAGGTGTTCAACTTGTAGGTGAGCTCGGTAGAGGGCAAGGAGAGGGGAGCCCATGTCTAGATGGGCATTGATGGGTACCACCAGGTCTACATCAGTGATGAAGTGGTGTAGATTGGTGACATAGACGGTGTTGGGGAAGTCATCACGGATGCGGTGGGCGAATTCAGGTACATCAACGGAGTGGACAGGTTCTGGGGTTGGGCCAGTGAGCATAGCGAGGTGCGTGGGAGTAGGTTTCCTAGCAGAGAGCGGGGTGGAACCCCAACCGGGGGATGGGACCATTGAGGACAGTTCAATGAAAGGAATAGAATCAAAGTCTAAGGTAGAATTTTCAAGAGTAGAAGGGGAAGAGATAGATGACACGGTGAATGAGGACATGGTTGTTGTTTAACGTCGATGGGTTGGGCAAGTTTTCAAGGTAGTGATGGAAGGGGGCAAAGGAGCGAGGACAGAAGGGTGAAGGTTTTTATAGTCTGCTAGGGTGGACTTCACATGTTTCAAGTCCCGCTTGGGGACCCATGAGTCTTCTTCGGCCGAGTATCCCTTCCATCGGATTAGGAACATTCAGGAGGACAGAGCTCTGCGGTGGCATAAGATACACTCAATCTTGTACTCTTCTTCACCTTCAATCAGGTCAGGTGGCGGTGCAGGGAAGTTCGGGCTGTGGACGGGGTTTTCGCAATAGGGTGATAACAAGAAAGCATGGAACATGGGGTGGATCTTCCATGTCTTCGGCAAGCAGAGTTGGTACGTGATCAGTGATAGTACCTTTGTTATCATAAAGGGTCCTTCTTGCTTAGGGGTAAACTTCAGGTTTGCGACTGAGTGGTGGAGATTCTTGGCTTCAAGCCAAACCTTGTCACCAAGAGAGAAGGGGGAAAACCCTCGTTTCGAACAAGAGGCCATGACTTGGCAAGCAAGTTCATGGGCGGCAAGGGCTTTGTTGCAAGCCGTGGAAAGGGATTTAAGGTGGGCTTCGACCACGGGTAGAGGGGAGTCGGCTAGGATGGAAGGTAGGGCACAAGGTTCGAAGCTCATCATGAGGAAGAATGGCAACTTGCCGGTTACGGAGTGAGGACGGTGATTGTGGGCAAATTCGGCATGAGAGATTTTGTTGGCCCAGGACATTGGGTTGCTACCACAGAAGATATGGAGATAAGTTTCAACCTCTTGGTTGACACATTCGGTTTCCCCATCACTTCAAGGGTGATAGGCAGTAGAGAGGGAGAGATCATAGTTCAAGAGACAACCTAACTCTTTGGTGAAGGATGAGGCAAATTGGGGACCTTAGTCGGAGATGATTTTGTCATAGAGACCAAAGTGGAGGTAGACTTTGTGAAAGAAGAGGGAAGCAACTCCCTTGGCCATGATGGTTTTCTTGGTGGGGAAAAGAATTACCCCCTTCATGAGTCCATGGTTGACCATGATCAGGAGAGAGTCAAAGGAAGACGAGGAAGGAAGGTCGGTGATGAGGTCACAGCTGACCTGCTGAAATGGACGTGTGGACGAGGATTTAATAGGTGTGACTGGAGGAACTGTGGGGTGCGTGTTGGACTTCACCTGTTGGCATTGGGCACAGCCTTCAACATAGTGACAGACATAAGAGGCAAGACCAGGCCACCAGAATTCAGCAGCAACAAGTTGACAGGTTTTAAGGTATCCGGGGTGACCAGTGGTTTCGTGGTCATGACAGCGTTGTAGGATGGAGCAACGAAGGGAGTCGTCAGGGGGAACATAGATGCGGTCACGATAGAGGAGGACTCCATCACGAAGTTGCCAATTGGCGAGGCAAGAGCGGAAGGCTGGAGGAATGTGGCCATCAATGGCCTGGAGGGCTTCGAGAATGAGGGGGTCATCCTTCAAGGATGACTGAATGTGGTGGGCTATGGTGGCATTGATGAGGTTGACAAAGAGGGACGGAGGGAGTAGGGTGACACCCAAGTTGTCATTGTCGGGCGGCAAGAGGTCAGGGTGGCAGGAGAGTGCATCCAGTGCACCAAGAAGTTTGCCAGGAACATGGTGTTACGATAGGCCCAGGTAGGGACTAGCATAGTCTTGAGGGACCTGAAAGGGCGAACGAAGACGAAGAACGAAGGGCTGAGTGTCCTAGGGAATTCCTAGTGATGGGCGACTGCTGCAATGCACAGGGAGTCGGAGAACCTCAAGGGTGTTGAGGTGACAAGGGGACGAAAGGGTGTTGCGCAACGACGATGGTCGAAGCAACACAGAGACCAATCAAGAGATGGTCTAAGACTCAACGAAGGCAAGACCTTAGCATGGCTAAGGGGCAGGGCAAAGGAGCGCTTGGATTCAGGTAGAAGTATAAGAAAGACAAGCATGAGAAGTAAAAGTACAGGAGTGGTGGGTTTATATACTAAGAGGAAGAAGGATGACATAAGCGGGAAAGGAAGGTCATGGAACATGATAGAACGTTCATGACAAGGCATTGATGATAAGAGATAAGTAGAGCGAATAGGAAGAGGCCGGTTAGTGTGCAACTGGTGATTGGAAGATAAGGGATATGGGTATTGTAGTAACCGGCCAAAAGGGATGAGTGTTACGGTCGTACTATTGCGTCAGTCTGTTTTTCTCTTTTCCTTTGCCTACTCCGACCCCGGCCCTTGCTGGGAGCACTACTTATTCATTGTATCGCTGACCCGGCAGCTTCTTTATCCCGCCTTCTGGTCAGACGCCGTTCCTTCTAGTCCTACCGGAACTGACCCCGGATATTATTCTTGATCCGTCCGTACATCTCCATGGACAGCCTTTTCTCCTCTGTCGCTTCTCTCACAACGGCGTTGTCTCCCCGCTACCTTCCCATTGACACATACGTATTTGTCATTCCGCAGCAGTTCCGTCCGATTCTACGGACTTCTGTCGCTTACGTACAGTCAAGTACTTATACCACCGCTGCCTGTACTAGTACCTCATTCTTGATCTTCGCAAT
>JBBPTZ010000877.1:0-14042 GCA_038094315.1 Phylloporus cf. tubipes
GCAGCGTCGGAGAACAAGACGTGCTCAAAGTCGAGTGAGAATGCGGGGGAAAGGAGACGAAGATGGGCGAATGCGGAGGCTGCGAGGGCATGAATAGCATGGATGTCGTGTGCGTCGGCATCGCTTCCAGTGAATAAATACGACTCGAACGGAGACGCGTTTTTCGACGCGGCGAGCTGACGAGCGAGCATCAGAAAAGTGTGGCTGTGTCACTTCCAGGTTGGACCATGACGAGCGTATTGACACCCTCGGCGTCCGTCGTCATCGATGCACCGCGCGAGCTCGTGTGGCAGGTGTTGATGGACTGGGAATCGTATTCAGAATGGTAGGCCTCTCTCACCGCACCCCGTCTTGGCCCTGACAGCGTTCACAGGAATCCATTCGTGTACGTATCGCACTTCATTCCACCTTGCTCAACGTGACCACGCCGCAGTCGAAACCAGTACCTTGCTGACCCATCCATGAAGCCCCTCCCCGCGTCTCAACGAATTCCCCGCCCCGGCGTTCATATTTACATGCATCCTGTGCACATCCCACCCTCTTTCGACCCCCCCAGGATATTCCCCGCTGCCTCTAATTCGGCAGTAATAACCTCCTTCGATGCGGACAACTTTTGCTGTGCATGGAAAACCATCTCGTTCCCCTCTTGGCTGCTCGACGGCGTACGATCGCAGGCGCTGGTCGAGGTGGTGGAAGAGGGTCGGAAAAAGACGCGTTACGAGTGCATCGAGGTGTTCAATGGTCCACTCGCATATCTGATCAAGTTCTTTCTCGGTCGTGGGTTGCAGCAGAGCTTCACGGCCATGGCAGAGGGTCTGAAAAAGAGGTCGGAAGAATTGCAGCGGGGTCTCGCCTTGTAAATTTACAGTGCATAGTATATGCTGACTAATCCCAGACATCTTGCCAATCTCGACACAGCCACCGAATCCACGATCTAGACCCCCCTTAAAGTGGACACTATATAAATCTGACACGAACGCCCTTGTCGTCCTTGGCTCCGCTCCTCATCATGCTTGCGTACGACCCTCCTAACAACCTTGCCCCTCCCACAACCCCCGCTTACGACGCTCTCGGTCGCCAGAAAAACTTTGTCGAGTCCACAATGCAGCGACGAGAGCGCATCGAGTTTCTCAAACAGCGGGAATGGGTCCGTCGCGTCACAGAGTGGGTGAGGGAAACGAACGCCCAAAAAGATTTGGTCAGTCTCCCTCTTCTCTCCTTCGCTCTCTCGTCTTGACCCCCGCTTTTTCAGCTCATTTTCGGCCGCTCGAGCCGATCATTTTCCCCCTTTTCACACCGCGATCCTTGTCCACTCGTTCCGTTCCCCTGTGCAGAGGAAGAAGAGCAGGAACCGTACATCATCTACAGCTCATCTCCCAGCTCCTCCCTTTCCTCCCTTTCCGAGGAGATCACCCCTGTCCTCCCCCTCAATGGTGGTCCCTGCCCCTCTCTCAGTCTTCCCCCCCAAAGAAGGTCTTCTGGTCATCACCGAAGACGCAGCAGTGCCAGTCTTCGCGGTCACGCCCGCAAGCAGTCTCTCTCTAGCATTTATGAAGTCCCAGAAGAGGATTAACTCTTTCCTTTACCCATCCGGCGCTTGTATCCCCTGGCAAGCTGGTTTCTGGTCAGGAAGTTTTCAAACACTTGGCTTCTTCCCGCGCCGACGTGTGACCGTCGTCCCTAGCATTTTTCGTTGGCGATGCCGAGCGCTGTTTATTGTTCGTTACCGTCTGTCGTAACTCGGAGCGTCCAGGGTGTTGCCCGGTTCTCCTGGTAGCCTCACCGTGTTCCTGATACCTGTGCCACTCTTTATACCCGCTTTTGGTCCCGCCATCATGTGTACCACCGCCATCCACACGCTCGATTTCCCTTTCTGTATTTTACATCCATGCCGAATTGCGATTGTACTGTATAGAACTTGAGAGAGAACTCGGCCAGAGTCCTCGTTGCAGATCATAGATGTTCTTTTTGTCGTCGATTCCGAATTGCATTGCATCTTGTTTCGCGGGTACGCATCGGTGCCAAGACAGCTGACAGTCTTAATTTCTGCTGTTTCATGACGACGCGGCTCTCCTTTGACTCCGATCCTCGCTCCTGAGAAAAAAGGGGTCCGGGGTACTTCTGGGCCGATCAATCCACGCTAGTGACCATGAGGCAAGCCAGAGGTCGAGGTCGCGGTCAGTCCACGAGAGGTGCGAGAGGGAGGGGCTCTGGGCTACCTGGAGGAGCGTCAGTCCATGTCTACTATCGCCCCAACGCTCACGGCTGACGTGGCATATCAGCATCTTTATGCAAGATCAACCTGGTGCGGTCGATGCTCGCATCAGAGATGGCTCCGACCTGGTCGTCGTCGCCGGTTTGGACACCGATCCTGCCGCTGGCGACGACCCGAACCGTCTCCCCCTACGACCCGACTTTGGGGCGCAGGGCCGAGCGATTACCCTTCGCGCCAACTACTTTCCTGTCGACGTCAAGGGAGATATCCATCAGTACACCGCCGTAATCGCTGTCTCTGACGATAAGAAGCTCACACGTCGTGTCAAACGCCGCGTGTTCCAGCTCGCGGAACAGTCTGTGGTTTGGCAGCAGGCCAACATGCTCGGCCGTGTCGCACACGACAGCGCTGAGAAGCTTGTGGCCTCTTTCCTGCTGCCGTCACCCCTGACTATTCGTGGTGTTTACTATGACGAGGGTGAGAATGGTCCCCCGTCCGAGGGAGGGACCGAGTACACTCTCGCCCTCACCTATGTGTGTGCGGTCGACCAGACGACCTTGAACGAGTATACCCCTTCCACTCGTGTCCTGGGTTCGTCTGACCTCGCTTCCGTACAGTTGCCTTGAAGGGGTCCCTGTTGACTCTCAAGCGCTCACCAACGTCCTATCCGCACTGAACCTTGTCCTCACTGCACACCCTTCTCAGACTGGAGTCAAGATAGGCCGTAATGACGATACCAAGAAGCATCCTGACCAACGCCTTTTCTTCGACTCCCCGCAACCGACAGATATCGGAGGTGGCCTTACAGTTCGAGAAGGATTTTACCTCTCCGTCCGTCCCGCCCATCAACAGCTCATGGTCAACGTCAATACATGCCATGCAGCATTTTACAAACCCCAAAACTTTGTAAACGCTTTGGACGAATATCGGGAATTCGTAAGGGGTGATACGGGTGCTTTCGGACGTCAAGTGCGGGTGGAGACCCGGCCCAGCAAACAAATTGTCATGATACAGGGCGTATCCAAAGAGAACGCACGTCAGCACAAGTTTAAACATGGAAAGTTTGGACTCGTAACGATCGAGCGATACTATGACCTCAGTGAGGGTAATTCCCTCGACTCGAGTTCCCTTGATGACCATTTGTCAAAAGAGCACAAGATCAAACTGAATTACCCCGAGCTTCCACTTCTCGAGGGGCCCAATGGCAGCCGGTATCCCCCCGAAGTCTGCGACATCCTCCCGGATCAGGGCTTCAAAGGAGAACTTACCGACAGCAAACATGCCAGAGCCATGCTCGAGGAGGCTTGTAAGCCGCCCAAAGCGAATGCGGAAGAAATCGTCAACAGGGGCATCGGGATGCTTGGTTTTCGAGATTCGAACCCAGTGCTAGATTCGTTTGGGGTCAGCGTTGGTACAGATATGGCGGTCGTGCCAGGCCGAGTCCTAGACAAACCAGGGTTGTCCTACCTTTCCAACGTGCCTGCCAGCATCGATGCGGGTGCATCGTGGAACCTCAAAGGTACAAAATTTACATTTGGTGCACGGTTGGACAAGTGGGCTGTGCTTGTCATTCAAGACGGCGGGAGATTCGATTTCAACGGTGCCCAGGATCCCGAGTTGCAGAGCATTACCGCAGGGTTCCGTACAATGTGCAACAAGTGTGGCATGCGGGTGCGACCGCTTGGAGAAGAAGGCTATGTACAAGTGAGACTCCCTCGCAAGGCCAGCCGTTTTCGGGACGAGGCCATCGGGGAAATAGAACGAGTTCTGGTGGGTTTGATTGCGCGAGCTGCGCCAGACCTCGTCCTCGTCATGTTGTCCAACGATGACAAGGCGATTTACAATGGTATCAAACAGCTGTGCGATCTCAAGTTCGACATCGCCACAGTGTGCATGCATGCAGCCAAAGTCAAAAAGGATCGGGGCCAACCACAATACTTTGCAAACGTCGCGCTGAAGCTCAACATGAAGATGGGTGGCATCAACCACACGTTGGACGCGAACAGTGGGGTATGGTTGAAGAACTTGCCAACGATGGTCATTGGCATGGACGTGACGCACCCTGCGAGGGGTGTTTCTATGGACGGAACGCGCAAGTATTTCAACATGCGTAATCGAATTCATGACCTGACTTTCCGATCAGCATCCATTGTGGCGGTAGTTGCGAGCGTCGACAAACACTTTGCGCAATACCCCGCGATACTTGCCTTGCGTAAGAGCAAGGTTGAGGTGTGCCGACCATTTCCCCTGACTGCAGATCATCATCTAACGAATGACCAAGATTGACCGAGAAGATCAGGGAAGCAGGGACAACGTCCTCAGGGACATGTTTATTAGTCGTTTCAAACTGTTCAAGGCCCGCAACAATGGGAAACTACCCGAGCGCGTTATTTTATACCGCGATGGGGTTTCCGAGGTGCGTATGCTTGATCTGCGGTATTTTGATTGCCTACACAGGTGCTCTCCTTGCAGAGTCAGTTTGTGCAAGTTCGTATATATGAGCTAGCGCAGATGAAGATGGCCTTTGAGCACTTTGGTGCATACCAACCCAAACTGAGCATCGTCGTCTGCGGCAAGAGACACCACACGCGCTTCTATCCCACCAAGCCGGAGGACGCTGCGCGTGATGGGAATCCACTCCCTGGCACGGTCGTCGACCGCGGTGTCACACCAGCGTACGAATTTGATTTCTTCCTACAAGGTTTGTATCTCTTCCGAGATAGTTCTTGACAACCGCACCGATGCACATTGCCTGGTATCACATAGCGCACGGCGGACTGCAGGGCACCACCCGACCGACACATTATTTCGTCGTTCACGACGAGAATGGGTTCGATGCAGACACCATCCAGCGTGTCACAAACGACTTGAGCTACGTGTTTGCGCGCGCCACCAAGGCCGTCAGTCTCGTCTCTCCCGCGTACTGGGCCGACATTGCGTGTGAACGCGGGCGGTGCTACTTGCACAAACTGTTGCATGGAGACCAGGGCAGCGCCGCGGCCAAGGATAATAAAGGGCCCGGAAAGAAGGGAAAGCAACGGGCAGAGGAGTCCGTATTCGAGAAGGCCGAGAGGATGTGGGGGAGTGGTGTTTCAGGGCCAAGGCTCCGGGACACGATGTTTTACCTGTGAAAATGCTTGTTGTATTAGTTGGGCGGCCCGGTTGGCCGTTTCCATGTATCAAATGCTTTCAGTCACAGTGTGTGCCCCTATTTTTTGTGGTCTGTGATGCCCGTCCAGCTCCAGGGAAGTTGTCATTGCGGAGCCGTCCGTTTCACCGTAGAAAGCCACACTCCCATCCCCTACCAAGTACGTCTTCAGATTTGCCCTGCAGAAGAATTCCGAATTCTCTTCACCCTAGTTGTGCGTTTGTTCCATCTGCCGCAAAGTTGGCGGCGTAGGCGGGTCGATTAATCTCGGCGCCAGAGCGGATACGCTCCACATCATCCAGGGTGAAGAACACATCCGGTACGTAGCAGCCGCTTCGGTCGAGTTGTCTCACCCTGAGCGCTTTTCCACTTTAGCGTCTACCGCGCCGTGCTCGACCGAGACACCCCCAAAGAATCGATCGCTTCGTCCGAACGCAACTTTTGCACCCGCTGCTCGGCCATGCTGTGGTTGTACAACGAGACGTGGTGCGTCCGTGCCTTTTCAGTGTTTTCTCTCTCTCTTGTTCTCATGTTTTTGGTCTATCCTTGGACGTGGCAATCTAGGCCAGAGCTGCTTCATCCGTTTGCTTCCGCCATCGATTACCCTCCACTCGAGGGACCCGATCAGCTGGTGCGTTTCCCCGCCAAGTCGGTGAGAGTGAAGGTGAAACTAGAGCTGACGTCCCCTTGTGTTGGTTGGTCAGGTGGTGGTAAAGACAGATTCCAAGCCCGACTACGTGCGCCTCCCTGAAGGTTCCAAACGGGTATACAAGCGCTTTGGGTGGGACTCGATCGAGGGTTGGCACAGGAGACGCGGAAAGTATGTACCTTAGAAATGTCGTTGGGGACGACGACGTGAGGGATTCGCCGGATTAAACAATTCTCCTGTATTTTAGTATAAATCTCGTCCTGAGCAGACCTTTCGATTGACTAACAAAGAACATGCATTATCGAACGAGAGTAAGTACAAGCAACGCACAAGAGAACGGAGAGTAGTTACGACGTGTGGAAAAGAGACCGTAATACAGTTGGCGGATTCCAGACATTGACTAGACTTCACAAGCTTCACATACAAACATCGCGTTTAAGCTGCGCGGCGGCATGAACAGATTCGGCCGGCTTCGTAAGCATAAAACCTGGAGGTTTTGTCTGAGATGCCGCTCGCAAGCATTGGGTATACGTATACCTTTAAGGGTGGCCGCTTTTTCGCCCTGCCTTCCAAAACCCATTCCAGACCGGCTGGAGGCATTCGACGCCGTGCGAGTAGATTCACCTGCCTTCCCCTCACGGCTAAATACCGATGACAGTGCGCCCGTAACAGGTCGAACATCGACGCCTCGCACGCGTGACGGGAGGACATCCCTGCCACGTTCGCGCCAAGAGAGGATAGACCGTTTGTCCTTGATCTTTTCCCGGAATATCAGACCGAAGAGTATGTTGACGCATCCCATCGAAAACAGAAAGAATGCGGTCACCAGGGGAAAGTCTCCGACATAATGAGAGAGGACGGACGCGCCAATACTGAGAAAAGGGTTTGAATAAAACGCTGGGGGGAACGTCGGCGATGACCTACAGGCATTGCATGACCCCGAGCGCACCAACACCGAAATTGCTTCCGAGAACAGGGAAGAAGCGATCAAAGAATGTTGCAGGCCAGCCTATACGTGCTCTAAGCCCTCCCCGTTCCTTTATCCAAAAAAACAACACATACCGATCTCAGACAGGATCAGCACAATGGCCTGGAATATAATGAAAATCCGGTTCAAGACAGCCCAGAAGGCTCCGCCAGGTTGGTTAGGAACGGTACTATTTCTGGATGACCACCATCATCAAAAAAGATAGAATCTTCGGGTACGGAATTTGCATACGGGATATAGTCAGAGTTCCCCGTGTCGAACGCGGTCACGTTGAAGTCCCCATTCGTGAACGCATTGACGGCCTCGACGTCATCAACCAACACGAGAACGCTTGTCGCGAACACGAGCAACAGCGCAATGATGCTCACCGCACGAACAATGTTGAGGATAATGAATACACCTGAGTTTCAAACTGACACCATCTTTTCTGAACACATTGTGGTCACTTACGCGCGAAACCAGGGAGAAACATGCTGAGAATACCACCTCAGAGCGGACCTGCGCTTGCAACGTAGAGATATAGCCCTAGAAGAATAGAATTAGCGAGCTTGGATGACCAGCAAGCTCCAGGTAGTAGAAAAGGATGAACGCCCGGAGGGTTCTGGAAGTACAGCGGGTTTGCGAGTCTTTCTCCTCGACGCCTGTGTTAAAATGTGGGGTAGATTATCGGTCGAACCAAATCCATTTCCTTGGAGACAGGGTTTTCATTGTTCTCCGCTTCCACTGGAAGACTTAGAAGAGCAAATCGGAGTTGGTCGTGCAGTAGTACGTACTAGGACCTACAAAGAGAACAATGGGAAAACACAAGGATGTGTACCCAATAAGGTAAGTCTCCGGAGCAAGTAATGGTAGCTTATTCTAATCGGGCCCACAAGGTCTCCGCATAGACAGCTAAGGTGTATGGACGAGTCATGGAGGTTGTCCAAAGCCTGGGTATATGACGCAAGGTATCAGAGACAATACGCGGAATTCATGGCTCTCTCGGTGGTAATGACGGAATAGGTGGAATGTGTCCATGCCGTGTGCGCTGCGATTTCCTGTGTTGCTGTGCTGCCTGCGAACGCTCTTGCTCAGCTCGCATAGCTTGCATAATATCAAGCTGCTGTGCTATAAACTCTTGTGTGTTCGCTCTGTCCGCCGGTTAAGTTTACCTGCACGGCGCGCAACAATACTACACACCTCATTCGCAAGATACGCATGATAGTCTCCCCACTGAACACTTCCTTCTCTTGCTTCTCCTTTTTGCGTTCTTTAATTGTCCCTAGATTTCTCTGATTGTAAACGCTCTTGACTCGCTTCTTGATAGGTACGGCCTCTCGCAAACTCTGTTGCATGGCACGAACGCATTCTTCCATGAGCGTGTCCCTGAAAGAGGATAAGTCGCGTCCTCAAGCACACATTTTCACTCACGTATGCCAATCATAATACAACCGAATCGACACCACATCACGATACTTCTGGTTCTGAAGAGCCTCCAGTGGAACGCCCTCGCCGTCGGCATGGAAATAATCCCTCAAGAACTGTAGAACTGCTCAGCACGCAATCTAGAGTGCAAGTAAAAAAACACTACCTTCAACCACTTGAAAACAATGTCTACTTCCTTGTCACTTAGGGGCTTCATATCGCTTGACAGCTTGGACAATGGAGGTATCAGAAGGCCCTCGATGACCGTCAGAACTTCCTTCCAGACCCTGAGCATCACCGTATCCTTGACGGTGTCAGACAAGTGTGTGTTGAGAATTTGCAAATTAGCATCAAAGTAGTCAAAGAGGGGAACAATAGCTCGCTCGATCTCCACGTCTGTAAGTTCCTCTGGCCGAATACGAGACTTTTCAGACGATGGAAGGGGTATCTGCACCTCATTCGAGCTCGAGCCAAGTGCAGATCGGTAGAGACCGGTTACGTTCGCGAGGGCTTTGTTGTAATCAAGAACTGTACCGGTCTTGATCAGACTCTTTAGAACCGTGCGCGAGAGTGACTGTCTTATTAGTGGAGACATCTGATGAAAGAAGGGTGCGGATGAGTACGGTAAGGGTAAATCGGAGTTCATCCACCAACCTTGTCAATGAAAATACGCATCATGTCGCCTTCGCTACGTTTCAGGAACCTGAACGCTCGTCCGAAGTAGAACTGAGCATCGTCTTTCTCTCCCTCCATACTGACACGCAGGAGAATTCGACCTTGATGGCCATGATTAGCGGCCTCGAGGTTCAGCCACACGTCATGAGTCAGAAAATCCCCATACTGTGCGGGATTCAGGCAGATAAAGCTGCGACCGACAACGTCATGTTGCCCGACCAGCGCACGATCTCGTATGCTGCACATGAGCCACAGTGGTTTGTCAACTGAGATGTCGAAAGTCTCCTCCCCTACAGCTGGAGATCAGAACAGTCGAAATAGCAAACTAAATAACTCTTACAGCGAGGATCAAGTGTCTCATATATCGTCCGGGTCTTTACCAAGCGATTTCCAGCTTCATCGCTAAGGGTGACGAATGTGTCGAGCTGAGCGGAGGGACTGCTGTCGTGTGGTACGAGGTCCTCCGCCATTACTATTTTCACCGTGAACAGGAACCTCGGTCTGTCAACCTTCTCGGGTACAGGTGGAGACGCAGCCAATACGTCAGTGATCTTGTCGACCTGCATCTGGTTGTACATGTTATCCAGAAGCTTTCGGGCAGATTCGACATTATTAAGCTTGACACACGACTCGGGGCGAAAGTTGAAGGGTTCAACCTTCTTTTCACTTGCCGTTGTGAGTTGTTTGGCCTTCTCAAGCCACGCGGAGGACTTCTGGGGTTGTAAGTACTCGGATGGACGAGGAAACATCTCGGTCATAAAAAGCTCTTCCAAACTGCGACAATATTGCTCAACAGCTTTAGAGATAGTCTAGATTCACAATGAGTATGGATGCCGGAGTTTTGATTTGATATATTTGTACCTTTGATAGGCTTGTAAAGAATCTGGCGTTCTGGTAATCATCTGACCATTCCAATTCCTGGAGGAATGTTATGGGGCTGCGAAGGGACTCGAATAGGTCGACAATAGATGAACTATGTCCGTCTGTGTTTTCAGCTTCGAACTGTGGTAACATGTGAGCCTCCAGAATGCTTGGAGCCTATCCGGAGACGAACCTTGTCAGCAGCTATAGCCTACATCCGACAGGTCAGTCCATATAAACGTGATGGGGGCGGACACTAACAGCTTGAACCCATTGGTTTGTCTTATTGTCTGTATCTAGCAACCATTGGAGGACATATGACATGAAAAATTGGCTGAGATCCAAGTCAACATGACCTCTGTGACAAGTTAGCAAGCCGATGACTCTATGAGGTAGAGCGACTTACTTCGGACAAAACGCTTCGAACATCGACAGCAGTACCTTCGCCCTTCTATACAGTGCAAAAATGTCTTGGATAGGGACATCTGGTACTGGTCCATTCATGGATGACTCCAATAACTTTTTCGATGAACTCTGCAGGTCAGCGACAAAAAATGGGACGGTCACTTCCACAACTAAGGAGACAATATCGACCCGGCTTTAAGCAGAAGAGAAAATCAATGGTTGCATACAAAAAAACGCTCGCGGGAAACTATGCATACCCGACCAGTGGCTCGGGAAAACGTTTATCGAGTTGTTTCGCAGCCTTCTCCAGTTCATCGGTCATCAAGAGAAGTGGGAGTGCACGATTTACTCCAGGAGCTGCCTGAAGTTGCTGCATCTTCGTCTGATAGAACTGCTCAGACAGTGTTCTGACGTGATCTTCCAAGTCAGTAAGGCGTGCACTGATATCCGCTTCGTAGCGGTCTATAAGGCCACTTTCCCGCACATGGTCAAGCACATTCAAATACGGCTGGACCTCTGATGCTTTGATGTTTGGTATGGCCTCTATCGAATGGTAAAGCGAGGAGAGAAAAATGTTGTAAAGGCTGGCGTAGACGCTGGCCAACAACTCTGCCTGTAAAGAGAATGTAAACAGAGACCGATTGTTTCACGGTTAACACGTACATCTTGGCTTGGCCATTTGTCAATTTCAAGGTCATTAAGCACTTTCGAGACCGCTTGCAAGGCTTCGGGAATGCATTCCGTCGGTACATGACCTCGTTCGTAGAATTGCTTGATAAGTTCCAAGAAACATGTGACTCGATAAGGCTGGCCTATTCGCCAACGCACGGCACATTCATTGATGAGGTTGGTGTGAGGGGGACTTAGGATAGTCAACGGCACTTCGTCTGCGTCATCAACTTCGGGCCCAAACATCGTTTCAAGATCGATGGTGAGACAGTACTCAACGAGGCGTTTGTAGAACCTTTTAGGATTGGGAGGAATAAATGTGAAATTGTGTCCGACACGGATCTCTTCGTCGCTATAAAGTTCTTCTTCGACTGCCTCTGGGAAGGCATCGCTACCTGCGACCAGGCGCGAGTCGTCTTGGGCACCCTGTAACCCGCCGAAGATGGACCTCCTATTTCCCATGGAAGGAGCTATCGTGTGCCGGTTCGATGATCCAGATGTTGCGGAGTACACTGAGCCAGGACGCGGGCTCGAATTGTGAGGCGAACTACCGCCATCCGCTGGTATGGATTTGGCTAGCTCCGGATTCGAAGACATCATTGCCATCATAAGTTGCGAGAGATGAGTGGTTTCTAAGCTTCGCCACTGGTTCCACGCGGCATCGCTGTCAAAATCCTCCCTTTTACCCGGAAAAGGGGCACCGGCATTGATGTTCTTTAGACAAGTCTATCACAAATCATTTAGGACATCAATATGTGCAGTGGGTGGAGTCATTGTACCTTGAGGTCAACTACGGCTGCCTGCGAGTAATATGAGTTGCATGGAAACCCGAAAACCTGCATTCCTACCTTTTCTGTGCAAATTTTCCTTAGCCTGTCGACTTCAGTTTGCATTGCGTTTTCAGGAATCTTGAACAACTTGGCGACAACCAGTACGAATGGCATGTCGTGGATGCTGGCACTGATTCCAGGCGTGGCATTAACGGTGTCTCCGCGATCTCGAGAAGTCGAGGCGGAGTCATGGCCTACGTCACTCGAAGACTGCGAGAGTTTCGCATGGTACATGTCCAAACGAGAGTTCAGCTCGGGCGAAACATGACTTATGCCTTTGAGACAGTCGCGTAGCATCCTTACAAACTGGGCGATTTGATTATTGACCTCGACTTTCCAGGCATCGTCGACCAGCGTGGGTTCTTTCCTGAGCACACCGGTGGCCTGTGAAGCAAACATCAAAATAAGTTCTTCGATACTTCTGTTCTCTTTCATCTGTCTTCGAAATGGGTCGCCCATGAACTGATTATAAAATACGGCCATGGTCCTCCGCGTTAATTGGTCGGAGTATCTTGGAGGAGCAAGTTAGGAAGGGCTACCACCGACAAAACGGATAAGCCACGCACGCGGCTTCTTTGCCCATGGCTATATTCTGCAACTTCTGTTCGAGCACTTTGAGAAGCTTCTCAGGGAACTTGACGCTTTTGGATCCATCCCTGATCTCCTTGAAGATGTCGCCTATAGAGATGATAGAGTGTGATATAGCACCCGATAGTTTGGAATGGTGCTCTTTCTCCTTTGTTTCTGCTGTCCCGTTGGAGGGCGTTGTCACAACCTTTGGAGAGGTGATGTAGCTCAAGATGCTGTGTTGACGCTTGAGCTCGGGCGAACGCGGGGTTTGAAGAACTCACGCTACACGGAGGACATAGCTGGGGAGAGTTCAGCGAGCGAGCATATTCCGTGACTGAGCGATACGTACTCGAAGAGATCATCGTCCGTGACGCGGTACTTGGAAAGCCGCTTCTCGTGAGCAACGCTATCGTAGCTCCGTCTTGACATGGATGCGGAATAAGTCGCGGTCAAGCGAGGACGGTCTGCCAAGTCTGAGCAAGCAAGTAGTTTGAAGTATAGATTGGATCCTAGGACGCTGAGAACGGATCTGCCAGAAGCCAAGCACCAGCAAATACTTTGCGAGTGTATTCCAATTTGGGCCACTCCACTCAGATCTCAGCGTCGCGATGCAACAATCGTAACTACCGTGAGCTCATCCTCGTTACAACCCTCGGGTTCGAGGGAGTTCAAGCCTAACAAATAACAATACGTGTCTATTCCATCTACAGTTCGTCATGTCCAGTGTCTCTATCCGAGTTTGGTTCCTTTGGCTCTGTACTGGGCGACTGTGGAAAAGCAGCTGGTTTCTTGGCCTTTGGCACCTTCCTCTTTACCAATCGTTGCAAATGCTGCTCGAGGGTCTTGGCGCGCTCCTTCATCTCCCTCGTCTGGATGGCAGGGTTCTCGTTCATCGGCGTGCGCTTCTGTCTCTCAACACCATCGTTTAACCACGCTTCGTGTTCCTTCAACGCCGCCTCAAGTGCATCGAGTTCTTCCGACGTCCACTTAGAGGGGAGACCAGCAGTGGATTCGGCGGTGAGATTAGCACGAGCTTCGCTGAGGAAGAGCCTCGTAGACCAATTCCACTTTTGACTGCTACTTAGCACATCCGGAAGGGTTTCGATCTCCTTGTACCGATGTACAATCGGCCGTTCCAGCAACCTGGACAGTAGTTTAGACCACAAAATTACGATCCAATATGCACGCACTCTAGTGCCCCACGTTTCTCCTTTAGCGCTTTCGTGTCAGCCGTTTCGCCCTCTTCGTGGAGCCAAGCGATAGTGTCTGCCAGTTTCTCTGAAATAACTTGCCTCTCAGAGAGTTTTGAGCATTTCATGAAAGGTGAGTCTGATCCATCTTCGAGGATGTCGCGAAGCTTGTATAGGTATGCCTCTAAGGTATTATGTGCCTCCTCGCGAGCAAGCTTCGATGCTTCCTTGGTGTCTACTGCACGTAGTCTAAGGCAACGCAAAATGTTATCGGGAATGAAAGCTCTCAAAGGACAACTAACCTATCACGAGATGCGCGTTTTTCTGCCACTGCCATAGGAGGAAGACTAGAGAATACGACGTTGACCTCTAGGGGGATCGTGCTCATGTCCTTCTTCTCTCCGCTGGTCTTCTTATCTTTAGTTGGCAAAGTAACCG
>JBBPTZ010000878.1:0-14021 GCA_038094315.1 Phylloporus cf. tubipes
GTCATCCGCCCCGACCATTCGTTCGCTAGTCGTTGATTTCAACATATGGCCAAGCAAGCCGGCGAGTATTCACTTCAGCGCATCGGAACGCGATTCTTCCCATACCGACGATGACTGGTGTTTCAACGTACCTCTCAAGCTCAGAATTCTTCTAAGCTCATGGTCCCCATCCAGCAGCACAGATCAATTTATAAGCGAAGTTTGTTGTTCCAAGAGTTTTGGGGGACGATCTTGATACATCTCGATGGTGTAGAACATATCAAGCTGAGCCACGGAAACATGCCAGACCTCGCTTCTGTGCTCTCGGCCGTAGATCCCACCGCCCGGCATGCTCCAAGTGATCGGGAGGTCCAAGATCACCTGTTATGCACCGAAGCTGAGGGAATTGGAACTCGAGGAGATCGTATTTTCGTCCGATGGCGCTGTCGGTCTGCACGATCCTGACAGTATCTCTCGCCGGCGTCTCTTGGATGCGCTCTGTACCCGCAGTGTCTCCCGAGGTCGGCTCACCATGACTGGCTGCTCCACCGGAAAATCGGAGCACTTGGAGGACGAGGCTCTGTCGTGGAATGGACTTGAAGCAGATGGTGCTGGTGAGGGTGAGTAGCTGATGAAGATCGAACGGCTGGCATTGAATGGGTTCTTTTTTGCGACGCGAATTTAACTTGGATCGAAGGGGGCGACGTAAATCAACTTGAAGATACTGGTGAGGCTCGCTCGGTAAGTAATCGATGAGCAGGCTTGTAACGATTAGCTTGTGAACAATGGGAGGAGTGGCTGTAAAGTAAACGACTGTAATTAATTGTTGCAAGGAACTTGTATGTCACAACATCAAACGAGGACACAACTTGGGAAGAATAATATTGTGGGGACCGAATTTTGGGGACAAGTACACGAGATAGCATGTATGTACCAGAGGTCATGGTGAAGGCAAAGCACCAGAGAGGTCGCAGTCGCACGGCTTAACTGTTGCAAGTCGGATCAATGGTAGCCGTAGTAGGCAACCCAAAAGTGGTACGAGGATGGAACTTGGAAAATTTGGTGCGCGTTCGTAGCTTAGGTAATCAGCACGAACAACACACATCGACTCTTGAAATACATTGCTATCTGTACTACCCAGTAAGTGATCGAGTATCATCGTAGTTAGCCATCAACTAACAAAATACCTTGTATGCACTCAGAATGTACGTCTGAACGCAGTAAGCAGTCGTCTAGTATTATCGTCGGCGGTGGCTGCATGATGCTCAATGTTCAACCCTCAGGTATAATGGACCTGTCTAGCAGCCCGAATGCCCCCGAATTGGCGTCGTCCGTCATTTTAACACGCGACGACGCGACCGCTACCGATCAGAATGATGAGCACACTCTGCTTCAAAGGGCCTTGCGTCCTGTTGATCGTCTCCCGCCAGAAGTACTTGAAGAAATATTTATCAATTCCGCCAAAAACTATTTCTATGCCGGCCATTACCGCGGGAACGAATATTGGAAACAATTGCATCCCCCACCGAGTTGGATCAATGTTTCATATGTTTGCCGCTATTGGCGCAATGTGTCTCTAGGCTGTTCGACCGTTTGGACGTACCTCTACGTAACCTCGTTTCGTTGGGCGGAAGCGTTCTTGTCTAGATCGAAACAGATGCCGTTGAAAATAAGCTTCAACCCCATAAACCATGAACGGCGATTCAATGCGAGGTTTTTGAAGGTGTTATATGAGCATGCAGAACGTATCCAAGAGCTCGAGCTGGGCAAGTGCGACATATCAGTCATTTTCAGGCTTTCTTTCCCTGTTCCCAGTCTTCAGAGTCTCAGACTGGATGGCCGAAGCGTGGACTCATCACAGG
This sequence comes from Phylloporus cf. tubipes, assembly GCA_038094315.1. Classification (NCBI taxonomy): domain Eukaryota; kingdom Fungi; phylum Basidiomycota; class Agaricomycetes; order Boletales; family Boletaceae; genus Phylloporus; species Phylloporus cf. tubipes. Next base: position 1,842 of record JBBPTZ010000878.1, read on the forward strand.
TGCCCTTTCATGGAGATACTCCAGCCCTCCGTACCCTCCATCTTTCCCAATTCCATATTCCGTGGTATTCGCTCAACCTGAGTCGGGTCACGACTCTCAGTCTACGCGATTTTTATCATTCTGAACAAACTATAGAAAAGTTTCTAGCCACACTTGGACGCATGTCGGACCTCGTGCATCTAGACATCAGCAAATCTCTGGCTGCCCCCACTGAATCTCCCTCCACTATGCCATATGCTGCCTCCAACAAGGTTTCTTTACCCCATCTCTCTCGCCTTTCAATCGTCGAGCCACCTCAAACGGCCGCTGCGCTGTTGCATTACTTAGACATGCCACCGACAGCAGAAGTCAGGGTGGAATTCAATTTCAAGAGAGGATTCTCCTCTGATGACTACGCGATGCTCCGTGCAATTCCTGAACGAAGACTCGGCATGTCCGAGTTTCAGGCGCTATCATCCACCCCAACAATTCGTTCTGTGGTCGTCGACCTGAGCAAATGGCCCGGCAAGCCGTTGATAATTCAATTCAGCGCATCGGAATGCGATTCGCCGGGTGGCGCCTCACCCCCTCGCCAGGATTTCAACATGCCTCTCGAGATCAGCGTCAACCTGCGTCATTCGCTAAAAACGAGAAACAGGAATAAACTGATCAGCGACGTGCTCTGTTCCGCGCCGTTGCCGGGCGTACAGAGTGTGCATGCGATCGGACACATGCTCTCGCCGGTGTGTTGGAGGAAGATCTTGGGCCACCTCGACGGGGTACGGCATATCAAGCTGAGCCGTGGTGGCATGGCGGATCTCGCTAGCGTGCTCTCGCTCACGTATCTCCCTCAGGCGGGTGTAGAGGACGAGGGTTTGCATATCTCAGGCCAAGATGAGATGGTTGCGCCGAGGCTGGAGGAATTGGAACTAGAAGGGATCACGTTTTCGCCTGACGGTACTACTGATTTGCGTGGTCTTGCCATCACTTTCCAACGTCTCTTCGACGCGCTTGCTACGCGTGGTGTCCTCCGAGGTCGGCTCTCCATGACCGGCTGCTCCACTGGTAAATCTGGTCATAAGTTGGAGGACAAGGTTCTATCGTGGGATGGATCTAGCGCCTGAGTGAGGGTAGGCACAGCGGATTCTGGTGTTATTTTGACAGCGATTCGAACGAGTTATGATATTCGCGACGTAGTGTTTACTTCGTGTCTGTTTACTGTACATTCTGAATACCCAAGGCAAGTGGCACGTGCGAAACAATTTGTTACAACCGCTTGCTTTTGATGCTACTTACAGTCATGGCATCGAAAAAAATACGCAATAAACCACTACAAAGACTCAGAACTCAAAGCAAACCACGATTTGTGCGTCACGAAATCTGAATTAGAGGAGTATGGGATCTATCAATGTCATGACTTGAAGGTGAACCGTGTCGACGCAAATTCTACAGGCCCACCCACCTCGGTACTATGTCTACCGTCGACGCGGCACTGGGGCGGTTGACAATGCCCGCTGGCAAAAGGATCTCGATGGCGCATTCTTCGACTGACGGAATCTATCGTCGCCACATTCGCTGGGAGTTCAAAACAAAGTACTACATGCAAGTGTTTGTTGACACCATCTCCCTTGTTGGTAACCGCTGATGGTTTGCTTAGGGACTTTATAAAAGCTTAGAACGCTCGTTGCTGTTTGAAAATAGGCTGGCGTCCGACTTGAACGGAAACAGGGGACAACGGAACAGGCAAGATCTGGGCAGGTAGCATCGGCACTTTGCCTTACAGCTCGTTTGGATGCCAACTAATTCGGAGCTCGTTCAATCCAGTACCGTTCCATCTCACGTTCCCAGCATTCACAAGATAGGCCGTCGAGCATCGCCAAAACCTCTCACCAACTTCCATTGACTCACAACCAGTAACGGTGGATGCATTTAGTAAGTTTGTTTTCATCAATATATGTTACAGCTCTTGGTGTGCAAAACTGAAGTTTTCGAGATCGTTCAGTTAGCGCGTCTGGATTGCACCCGGACTCGTTCCTGGTGGTTGATTACGCGAACGTTTCGGTGGTTCTTTTGCAGACCTTGCTTTGGGGCTCGTAGCCACGTGGATGTTATATCTAAATGCGGACCAGATGGCACTCAGGTCCTCGTCAGTGCTTGTCCAAGGTTTTGAAGTTTGAATATCGCAGGTGCCCATCGTGGACGTTGAGAGTTCCGCCCCTTTTTCACGTTTGGGTTTACGACGGCATCCTGTGTTGCAATTCTAGTACGTGCTGGCTGGCTGTTGACTTCCGTGTAGGTCCGCGTTGCTGAACGTTTTACTTCTTTAATTCCCAGCCGTTGTGCTTCACGTTGCTCATTCTACTGTGACATGACTGACCTCCGTCTAGGTCTGGCGTTGTTCAATGCTACGATGCTGCCACTGGACCCTTGTGGCGCATAACGTTGCCGATTCAATCTACTCATCGAGTTCGCTTTGTCATGTACCAAGGGTCCACGGACCAACTACCCTATCTTCATCCTCGCATGCAAACCACCTGCACAGCTTGCCCAGGAGGGAAAGCGCGGCAGTCTTCTATCGGATTGCTCCCGCTCATTGTCTGTCTGCTAGAGGAAGTCCCCTCGCAGAGCGTCTTTTCCGTCTTTGCGATCGCAAATGCGACGGGGGCGTTTGCAGAGATCTTTGGCGACACGTATGGGATTGAGGCGCTCGAGGAACCAAATTACGACGTGGCATTTACGTTTTGTACGCGCGAGACGCTCAAGAGGTCTCTGGATCCCATCTCTTCACTTCCGGGGTGTGAGGACGTCCTCATTACGCTCTGTCATGCAGACATGTCCCATCTCAAAGAGGTTCTGGCCATGTGCAAAAGCTTCTCCGAGATGTCGGTGATATACGCTCTCGCTTTCCTCGACGACGCCGGCGCAGAGTTGGATGCCAAATTGTTGATCGCGAACCAAGAAGCATGGGTGCACGTCGTCCAATGAGGGGATCAAGCTCCCGAGGTTGCATGCCTCGTCGCGATGACGAGAAAGTCGGACAACGTAACAGTGGTCACCAAGGTGTTCATGCCACCTCACTGGTGGTTGCGTTGCGTGGCTGTTGCATCATGTCTGTCAAGAATGCATGGGTCGTTGCCTGTATGCCGCCGCATAATTGTTTTTTCTTCCTTGGTAGTCATCTCCAGAAGAAGCGCATCGTGTTGTATGTAGGGAACTCGAACGAGTTGGCACCCACGTGCAAGGTGTACCACAAGATCAGGTTTCAAGGTCTGAACGCGCCACAGGGCCAGCAGCATGTCAAGGACGTTGAAAGATGGCCCGAGATCGGATTCAAGTGGAATGGTATGTGGTCGTGCCCCATATTGCCGCGCGAAAGTGAATAAAAGTTCATCTGGCCGGTGAGGATATCACTTTCAACCACTTTCATCGTCGTGAAGCAATCTCATTTCAATCACACATGTTCATCTCACACAGCGACGTTCCCAATCTATTCGACAGTCATCCTACCGCCATGCCTTCACTCCAATTCGACAAGCCTTCCCGCTTCTCCCCCGACATGTCAGGCGTACCAGGTTTAATGGGCGGAGATGATGCCATGGTGACAGTACACGTTTACGGGAACAGGCGTTGGCTGGGTTGGTACAACATCCCTGGGTCCTTCCAGATCGCCAAGCGATTGAACGCGCTTGCTCAATTCATCTCCTTTTCCGGTCGCAACTCTTCGAGACCCAATATCGTCCAAATAGACCACAGAACACTGTTCGACTCACATACTTCCAAGGAACCCAAGTTCCGTGCCGCTCACTCGGGCACTATCATTGACCCAATTCTTCATACAAGAATGTGCTGCTTGAGAATCGGAGGGGAAGGTCGTCCCATGGAGGAAGACGCGGCCCATTGGGATTACGACCGCTGATCTCTATAATTCTCCTGCTTCCGAGATGCACCCCGCAAGCAGCAGCACCTTTGCGCTTCTCTTTGCCACTACTTATATCGCCACCAGCATAGCCTGCATGTGCACTCTGCGCCGTTTTTCGGGATTGGCATGTATCGTCGCTGATCTTCATCGGAATCGTCGTGAGCGGTATATCCTGCCTTGTACTCGGACCTGTGGACGTCTTTGTTCACACACCCCGATCCCGCCAAGGGGTTGCCGCCTTGTGGTGGTATCCTTAGTTCCGACAAGGATATCATGTTGCTGCAAGGATCAGAAGGTCAGCTCCGTCACGCGGGGAAAGTTTTCCCTTTGTTTCTCGAGCGACTCGGAGCGAGTGCTAATACAAACTCGTAAGTGTGCCAAGAGGAAATGATGATACCAGGGGAAGTGCCGCCCCAGTAACTGCCAGACCCAAACCCGAACTTTTTTCACCTGCGCCTGGAGGCAAAGCGGCACGAGGGGGTTGGCCGAGTCGCAGGCTCCGACTGGGCGCGAAAGCTAAGTCGTTGAGCGCGCTTCGGGGACCAAGCCCCTGGCCACAGCAGAGCTCCAGCAGGTTCGAAAAAAGGAGATGATCGATGACACCGATGAATGTGTTAATGGCTGTTGACAAATCGAGGTGGATCCAATACGGTACACTAGTAATTGAATGTAATCTGTATGTAGAGTGTAAAAGTGTGTAAAGAGTGCTGTATGTGGAAGCGTAGAAAGGATTGTCATGGTAATGAATGTATGAAATCCATTATACACAGACGTAGTTCAGGATTGCAGTGAGACCCTCCGACTTCTTGTTACGTGAAACCGCATCACGAAAGAGTCTTGCCTGGTTGGAAGACGGATGGGCGGCACAATCTCCCTTTGTGCGAACGGATGATGGGTGCTCACAGACAATGTGCATGCCAGCGTCAGACTGGATGAACTGGGATGTCTTTGTGTCCAGCTGGACATGCGGTTGCCTGAGGAGTTCGCGTGCTTTCTCAAGTCTCTTCGAGAGTTTCTGCGAGGGACCAATCGCATCCCTCCAGTCCAGCGTGGATTGGATCTGACTGGCTGTGGTAGCTTTGCCAGTTACGATTGCGAGCTTTGCCTGGGCGACATTTAGGAGATGTCGGCTCTTGATGTTGTCTAGCATTTCAGTATCCTAGTACATCCAAGTCTATCATTAACAACAATATCATCAGGGGCTGTTGTACGGACCTGTGAATGAATCCAATTTGCGTGGTCTTGTTGTGTCTCTTCGACTTCAACTAGCCGACGTGACATGGCGATGTGAGCACCCCGTTCCTGTGACAATTCGTTCTTCAGTTCCTGTAGTTGGTGATGAAGAGACTCCATAGATATCTTGTGCTCATCATGGGAGGTCCGTAGCTCATTCTTGCAACGATTCTTCTCATCCAGCAATGGACTTTGGAGAATAGAAGGAGAAAGAACCATCGTATTCACTGGAGGTGCTTTCCCCTTTCTTTTCTTCTTCGGCAGCCGAGAGGATGGAACCAGCGCTATCAGAGCACTGTCACACATTTGCGATGCCAGCTTGCTGTTGTCTTGATGGGTAATGAATCCTCGAGTATCTGTGAGATGGTGAGATACATCCTCCATTGTCCTGCAATTGACAGAACATACCTGAGACAATGATTGTAGATTCTGGGTTTGAATGGATGTCCCACTGGTCCTCCAGATGCTGTTATAAGGTGGTTTGAACTTGGGTGTGAACTGACGCTATTGTAGTTTCCTGACTGAGATTGAGATTCCCTGACGTTGATCTCTCAACAAAACAAAATGTGAGGACCGGTGTGCTGATTCTGGAACCAGACATCAGAGAGGTAACTAAAAAGAAGATTGGAATTCTGCTCACATGGTGCACTGTGTTGAAGAACACTCGACGTGTGCATGAACCCCTATTAGCTAGTCGCACACTTTTTGGTCACACAGAGTCACACAACGGCGCTCTCTAACTAACTGTTATTGATCAGTGCGTGCTAGTTACCCTCCACGGCCATGTTCATCCTTCTCACAGCTGCGACTCATTGTCGATCCTCGGTGCACTCACAGATAGTCTGTGGATGTGTGACGCAGGCTTGGACTACACAAGAGGTTCTTGTGGCCAAGGTAGACCAATTCTACGATTGCAACTGGAGACTACACCGCGCTAACCACATTCTTGGCTCACCTCCGACTGTCTGTGTCACGGAATCTTTTCGAGCACCCTCAAAGCCCCACCTTACCGCACCCTTGCCAATCTCGAGCCCCACCTCAGTCTCCCTACAGTGTCTCCACCATAGCCCACTATTCCCCAAGTACCGCCCCCATCTCCCCGTCTCGTGTACTCCCCGTCAACTCATCAACTACACTACTACCTCTCCCGGTCATCCTACACCTTCTCTGATAGCAGCCCTCTCTACCGCCGTTTACAACCTTATCTGGCGAGCTCTTCTCAGACGACCCCACTTCTGGCAGGCCCTCGTTTCGAGACGTTTGCCTCGACACTTCTGCAGCCGAGTGAGCAGGGGAAGGAGCGATGCGGTTATGTAAAACGACGAGAGAGAGAGAGAAGCGTGTGGACTAGAGGAAGAGGAGTGAGTACTAGTAGAACAATGAGAATGGTGGCTCCCAACTAACCATCGCCACTGGAAACACAACAGATATCCACTGCGAAAATATCTGTTATCAGTGTGTCGAGTCTAAGAAGAGGCGCCATGACTACCGCCACCTTTCCATCTCGAACCAGATGTCGAGCAAGATTTCCCTTGTCTACCGTGCTACCACCTACGCCAAGTACTATCTCGAGACGACCGCCCGATGATTTCAGATCCGAGAATGAAGGGTAATAATAGCTGCGCGCGAATTCCTCTTGGTCTTACACTCTGGCTTGTGTATATGCGTTGGAAGGTGGAAATACTCTACTAGCCCCACAGCGACCCCCGCCTCCATCACTATACTAATGATTCAACCCTTATCCTGAATCACCTTGTCCGCAATGACAACTAGAAACGCAGCTTCAACGAGAGTCTTGCTCTACGACGTCATGCGGCCCAGGACTCACAGAGTACGTGCGACCGGACACGTTGAAAGTAATCTCCGAGCCCTCGAACAGTCCAGTCCCTGCGGGTCATGCAACGCTGGACCATGCCAATACCCTCGTGTCCCCGGGCATACCATCCACCATGCTTACCGGATTTTCTTTTTTCAAAAGGGTTTTCCTATGCATGATACATTATAGTATTGTGGGTTTCATATTTCCTCGGAAAAAGGGTACGGTCGTTTCTTGACATCCACCGCCAGTGAACAACAGAACACTTTGTTCCGTATACCACTCACTTACTTGGAATTATTCCACGAGCTTCTCGCACCACTGCACCGTCAGAGGAGTTCCCTCGGCGGGTAGACCAGATCCGAAAATAAATTATAGCTTAGGCATCAGACCCTGGAGCGCAGAAAACCGTGCCGTGAAGTACTCGCGCGCTCGCTTGGCTACGGACCTTGGATTCCCTTTTACGGATACATGTCAAAAAGGCCCAGGGCTTGCAGGAACAACTGTCTAATGCATCGCTGTCGAAAAACGAGAGGAGAACGCATCAAGAAGTCATTTCAGTTACAGTTAAAAGAAAGGAAGCGCCAATCGTTTTCGAGCGAGAATCATAGCGCGGAAGCTGGCATGCGAAAACCATGATCCGGACCTGACTTGGCAAGCGCCAGCGTGAGCCATCCGAGTCAGGCCCAGGGCTCGCCACACGCGGTTCACGTCGTGTTCAAATGCGCAGGGACTACAAGGCTCGTGCCCTACTTCGTAAACGGGTACTTTCAAAAGACCCAAGCGACCAGGACGACGACAAAAGCATCCTACTATGCCCGTCCTTGATAGACCTCTCCGCGATCCCGACTTCAATCTCGATGCGTCTGGGGTAGCTGGGTTTTTCGGTGGTGAAGAGGCCATCTCAGCCATGGCTACCGTGCACTTGTTCAAGGGCAGACGGTGGCTCGGGTGGTACAATTCTCCAGGAAGTTACACCATCGCAAAGGAGTTTGGCAAGCTCGCGGCTTCGCGGTTCTGGGATGGGCCATTCCCGGGTCCAAATGAGACGCCAGCAGTCACGTTTGGACTTGATGGACGGCAAGGACCAAAGTACGTTGCGTCCCTCTCCGGGACAGAGATGCAAGTCGGTCATCTTGGATACCTCGCCATAATGAAAGCCCAGGAGGAGAAGGGGTTGACGCAGATCGAAGGAAGGAAGACCGCCGAAGGCTATGTCGCCTTCTTGGAACTCAAGGATGTCAAGTATGACGGAGAGGCTCCGCAAGTAGACCTCGGCCATCGGATATTCGCTATCGTCCCGATCCTCGCCAGCCTCGCGGCCTGTATCGTGTCTGCCTTGGTTGGAGACTGGTATTCGTTCTCCATGATCTTGCTCGGTATCGTGTCCAGTGGGGTATCTTGCTTGGTGATTGGGTCTGGAGAACTCTCCCTCGCTACCGTTAGGCAGCCAGCACCGGGTGCGCCACCAGGTGACGGGATGCTTCTTGGGGACGACACGGTGATCGTGGTGAAGGGAGCTGAAAGAGACGTCAACGCGATCACCAAGGGGAAATTCGAACTGAAAATGCCCGGAGCGCCTACATTTCATCCCATCGGCATCTCTTCCCTGCTTCTCCTCGTCCAATTCATGCTCCAGCTCCTCCTGATCCCCCAAGGGTCGCTCTTTGGCCAAATCCTGTTCCTAGGCACGCTCGGCGTGTCTTGGGCCTACAACTCGTACCTCTCGTCGCTCGAAAAGGAAAAGATCCAGGCCGAGGTGCTGTTCGAGAAGCTGGGCAGGCCCACGATGCGCAAGTTCCGTCTTGGGACGCGGACGACGGTGACGGTGTTTGCGTGCCTTCTCGTCTGCGATGGGATGGAGAGTCCATACGAGGGCATCGATCCTGGCAAGATCCTTCGAGATTTCATCCCCAACGATACGCAGGTGTGGGAGCGGTGGAGAGACAAGGTGGTGCAGCAGATGAAGGAGGGTCCGTCGTCGGCCACGTCGTTGGTACACCTCGATCTCGACGAGCGTGACGTACTGCAATTCAGAGAGAGCGATCTCAACCTGCTGACGACGCTACTCGACGATGCCAAGTCTGCATTTCAGGGCTATTACACGCACTTTGTGTCGCCCTAGACTTGTCGATATCATACATACATACCTTTTTTATCCTAATCAGTGAGACTCGTCCGCTTTTGGGAAGCCTTTGGCTTTTGATCCATCGCGGTCATGGACGTATCGAACCTGCTCGCGTCCCACACAGCCAACATGTAAGTTTTCTCCTCCAACCCGACCATCCCGCTCAACCCAACCCAGCCAACCCATCACTGTCGAAAAAGACTCGCCCTTTGACGTCGACCCTGGTTTCCTCACCGTCACAGACCCCAACCCGATCGACCACGAAAGCTACGCGTGCGTCTCCCCTTCCTTTCCCTCACCCTCGTCTTCATCCTGACATCCACACACAGCGCCGACCTCGAAGAATATCTCTTATCCACCGCCCGCGACGGCATCCAATCCCTCATCGCCGCACTCTACGCCCTCCCCACGCACCCCTCCCCCGACGGCCCCCTCGCCCAGCTCCCCCCACCCACGACCCCCCTTCCCCGCGCCAAACCCCTCCCTCGCGCCAAACCACCCACGAAATGGGAACGTTTCGCCGCATCCAAAGGTATCCAGAAAAAACGCCGCGACAGAAAAGTCTGGGACGAGGAGAAACAGGCGTGGGTGGATCGTTGGGGGAAAGAGGGGAGGAATAAGGAGGGGGAGAGGCAGTGGGTGCACGAGGTCAAGGCGGATGCGCGTGGGTGTTCTCTTTCATCTGGTTCTACGAGTTGGACTGACATAACCCCTAGTGATCGACACGGATCCCGTCCAACAAGCACGCACAGCACGCAAAGCCCGCGTCGCCAAAAACGAACGCCAACGCCTCCAAAACCAAGCACGCGCCCAAACAGCCCTCCAAGACCGCCAACAACGCCAGACAGACATTGACCGCACCCTCGCTTCCACGCGCGTGAGCACGGCTAGCATGGGCAAGTTTGACAGGAAACTCGAGGGAGATAAAAAGACGCGCGGGGTGAAACGCAAGGCGAGTATATGCGCGTTTTTCTAGGGGGGAATGTCGTTCTGATGTGGTTGGCGGCCTAGTTTGAGCCCGCGGAGACGTCCGTGGAGCAGGAGAAACAAAACTCGCTCGCTCTCTTGTCAACGCTGGAAGGCGAGACCAAACGCGCGCGAACAGAAAAAGGTGGCAGCGACGACATCCTCAACGTCCGAAAAGCCATTAGAGCAGTCAGCAAAGGCAAGGGCGGCGTTGCGTTGGGCAGAGAAACAGCTCGCCCGTCCAAAGGTAAACGCGGAAAACGCTAAGTTGGCATGTATTGGAGATTCCCTACCAGAGTACATTCGAGGAATACATACAAAACGCATGGTAACGAAAAAACCTCTACTTCTCGGGAGGAAGGTTATCCATGTTGGCCTTGCCATCCTTGATCCATTCCTCCTTGACCAACTTTTCCCGGTCAGAGTAGTATAGCCTATACACCAGCTTGATCGTCCCCTCCGACACGCCCGCCACCGCACTGATATCCCTCGCAGGCTTCGGCTTGCCCAACAGCAAACACGTAAAGTATATCGCTCCCCCCGCAATCGACACCGGACTCCGCCCGTCCGCAATCCCATGCTCCCGCGCAGCAACGATAATGTCCGAACAAATCGACTGCACGTTGACCGGCAAATCCAAGTGGTTGCAGTACCGCACGAGCAACGTCTCCGGCCCCGTCGATGGATTACTGGCATTGTTACTGCTCTGTGCGGTCGCCCCAGGTGAGAGATTGAACGCCTGCTCAAGCGCCTTGTAACACTGCCCGAGCGTCTTCTTCGACACGTGCGTCAAGTTGCAAATCTCGCGAAACGTCCTCGGAACGTGCGCCTGCCGACACGCGATGAAGATGCATGCGGCGATGACCGCCTCGAGGGGTTTACCCCGCAACAACTTCTCTTCGTCAGAGCGCTTGTAGAGCTGCTTGGCGATGTCGCTGATCGTCTTGGGGAGCGAGAATTGGTCGCACCAGCTGCCAATGTCACGAAAGGCAGTGAGGAGGTTGCGTTCCGAGCGGGAGCTTTGCGAGCGCGAGGCTGCACGCTGCAGCTCGCGTGCGATGCCTGAGCCACCGTCCCGGAAACTAATCACGGTATCAAGTTGTTCCATGCCCTCTAGCAATGGGTCCGACGCAGCACCAACACGAGACGGGTCGTCTCCTTCATCGTTGGCAAACGTCTACAGAACGGAAGAAAAACGTCGTGTACAGCACCGCAACATGACAGACGAAAAACGGCGCAGAAGAGGAAAAAAATTCGACTTACCCTCCACTCGCTCCTCGTGTCTACGATGCGGTCACCCAGCACGAGACCGCAACTCCCACACACAAGGTCCCCACTTCCAAACTCCTCGACGATGTTGGGATTGGGGTCTCGGCATTCCGGACAGATGAGACGTACGGCCAAATCTGGACCGTATATAGGTTGTTGGACTTTCTGCGCATTGGCAGCGAGAGGAAATGGTTGGGAAAATGCCATGTCAAAAGTATGAGGGGCTGCTGAGGAGCGAGTGGTATTTAAATGGGGCGGTTTTGACCGCTCAAAAAGGTAATGAATGTCGACTGGGCTATGACAGCGCGTTTTGTGTTTCAAGAATGTGGGATTTGAAGGCGAGCGACGACCACGAACGTGGTGGTGGTGGTGGTGGTGGTACGAGTCAGAAATGTGGCTTGTCCTTGGGCTGTGGTCGTGCCATCAAATGCGCCACGCTGACAAAGCCATGGAATGGAGGTCACAGCCACATCTCTAGGGGCAAATTATGTTTTCGCATAACAAGTAGCTACGCAAAAAAGAAAGAAAAGAAATGCGATGATGTTTAGAAACTAGTAGCAAGACTAGGAGACACGGAGCAAATGCATGTACGAGAAATTATGTATGCATGGATGCGAGCACAGTCCTACGTCACACAAGCACGGGGGCAAGGCGAGAAGCAGTGGATAGCAACATATGTACCCAAGACTAGACGAACCAAAAAAAGAGCAAAAACAACAACAGGCGAGCGTTACAAGAAGAAAAAAGTTCGTTCAGTAATATACAGCCTGAGGCGCATGCGGATCGGACTGGTACATCTCATACCGTGGCACATGGGTCATGTCAGAGTAGGGAGAGTATCCATGCTGGTCCGGGGACGAGTGAGCGTGC
>JBBPTZ010000879.1:0-14019 GCA_038094315.1 Phylloporus cf. tubipes
ACCAGTATATAAAGGCCAAGGACAAGCACTAGGATTTTCCCTAGTCTTGTTCTCTTGGAGTTTCCTAGCCAATCCTAGAGAGATTCCGCTGTCCGTCCAAGGCCTCTTACTTGATTCTAAGGGTAAGTGGTTGGTCCTGAGGGGCTAGTTGTTTCAAGAAGCTCGTTAGGCTGATAAACAAAAGAAACAAGGCAGCCAAATGACTTGCCAATGTAGTTCTAGAACATGACAAACCAAGCAAGTGGACTCAGAAACACTTCCTCACTGTCCAGAAACACTTTGCGAAAGCAAGAGACATATGGCAAAGGAACAATGACCGCAAGGAGATTGGCTACACATGCAGGGACATTGAAGCATGCGATTACAAGAAGGTATGGGCATGCATTAAGCAGAAGATTGAACACAATGGTGCATCCAAAGCTCTCCAACCAATTAAAAACAAGGAAGGAGACCTCTGTGTGACCACGGATAGTATATTGGAAGCCATTGCCAACCACTATGACAGATTGGCTAATGCAGACCCAGGACCATCTCAAGACCCAACTCATTGGGCAAACATAGACCTTGGAGAAGACACCCCTGAAATGACTGATCTGAACATGGAACTCCAATGGAAAGAAGTGCTACTTTCCATCAGGCGCATGAAACGGAATACCTCCCCAGGAGTGACTGGAGAACATGTGAATGTCATGAAAGAGCTACTCCACAAAGAGTGTATGGCAGAGGTGCTAAGGCAAAAGCCTAACATGGAGAGACCAGAAGGAATACTGTTTACTCTGAGGGAACAGGATCTACCTTAATGGCCTCTCACACCCATGGGAAAAGCCCTCTTCCACGTCCTCAAGTCTATCTGGAAACTTGAGTACATCCCAGACCTATGGAATGAGGTGCTTATATGCAACCTATTCAAGGCAGGTGATCCAGAGCTCATGGTAAACTATAGAGGTATGAGTCTGATCTTAGTAGGACTGAAAGTACTGCTGGGTCTGATGGCTGATCGTCTCTACACCGTTTGTGAAAATGCCAAATATCTTGTTAAAGAACAGGCTGGCTTTCGAAGAAAAGAAGAAGTGGTGGCACAGTTCATTGTGATCGCAGAGATTGCCTGAAGACGTGGAATCGAAGACAAAGCCACATATGCCATATTCGTGGACTTTAAGAAAGCCTTTGACAAAGTACACCATGAGGCACTCTATAGAATCCTGAACAACATGGGAGTCAAGGGAAAGTTCTTGAACGTCATCAAGTACATGTACCGAAACTCCAAAATGACCATCAGAGCAGGAGGCAGGACGACTAGATCCTTTGGCATGAAGCAAGGAAACAGACAAGGATGCCCCCTCTCACCACTCCTATTCATCATCTTTGTAAACCATCTCCTCAGAGAAACGACCTGCAGAGGGGTAAATGTGCCAGGAGTGACGGAAAACACAAGGGTTGCCTTGTGCTCTGGAGGGCAATATGCTGATGACCTCATTATGTTAGAAAAAACTGCTGAGGCTGCAGAGACATATTGCCAGAAAATCTATGAGTGGGGACAAAAGTGGGGTATGGAGCTTGGCATAGGCAAGTGTGGAGTCATGCTATGGAGCAACAATGAAACAGAGATGCTTGACTATGCACTATCAACCTTCACCACTCCTGATGGTGATCTTCCAAAGGTGAATGCCTACAAATATCTGGGAATCAAAATACAGGAAGACGTGACAGAATCTAGGGCCCATGGCGGCAATGAACTAGAGTTTGTCAAGAAACAGGCGAAAAAGGATAAAAAAGCCCTCAACGCTATACGTTCCCTGCTTAGAAACCCAGAATGGCCCTTGCCCGTCAAGGTTGCACTGATAAGAACACTAGTAATGTCAGTGATAATATATGGTGCTGAATGGGTAGGCTACAAACAGTTGCATGCCAAACCTATTCAGAGAATCATGTCAAAGGCAATGAAGCTTGCTCTAGGAAGCTCAAGCAAATCGCTAGCATATGACTATATGATGCTGAGCTATGAACTGGGCATACCCACCATTGAAGAGAAGCAGGCAGCCTTGAGAGCTAGGCTTTTGGCAAAACTCCAATTCACTAATGGCATTAAGACCTGGCTGAAAACCCTCTATGATCAACCTCTACGATCAAGACAGAGGACTTGGATCACCACGACTAAATCCTGGGAAAAGACTGTCTTGAGAGGACTGAACAAATATGAAGGACACCCACTGAGGAAGTGGGCAGCTACAGGCCACCAGTATGAGGTGCACACAAGATGCAACCAATACAGAATGGAAATGCTGGACAGAGTGAGAGACGCCAAAAACCATGTGGACAAGCATGGCAATCCTGTATCTGAACCCCACAAGGGAGTAAAAAGATATGTACAAGGATTGATACCTGCATACTATGATCCTGTGAGAGAAAAGGCACTCATGACACTCCAGACAGCAAACTTGCAGACCAAGACCAAACAGGAATGGAAATACATCACCGACATCTGTGACTGTGTACTTAAATGTGCCATGACAGCAAACAGGTCCGTAGGATGGGCATTCTACGACTGCTGGAGCTTTGACACAACGTGAGGTTTCCTATGAGCTTCCATAGCTCACTTCTCACTATCAAAAGGTGTTGCCTGGCTAGTAAGAGTATGGTGCAGGGCCCTTCCAAGAGTCAAAGACTGCTGGAACAGGACCACCCGCACTGGAAAATGGCCAACCTTTGACCATGACAAGTGTTCCCTCTGTAAGGAAGAGGTGGACGATGGTTGGGAATGGGAACATCTACTGATGACATGTTAGCACGCCTCAGTGTGCACAGCCCGATATGTCCACCTGAGCGAGTCCATAGAAAGCCTGAGGGCACAACTGCTCTACAGGATAGACATTACACTGGAGGACCAGGAAGGGCCTGCTGATGAGGGACATTGAGGATGCATAACCCTGAACAGGGTGATCGCAGTCCATCTCTTAGGTGGGGTAGTCAATGGCGTCTTTGACATCAACTACCATCTAGGCTTTGGTGCTACAGACGAGCTGCCAGAGGGGCAGTCATCGTACGGATATGTTTATGCAGCCAAATTCCTCGCTGAGGTATGTCCTGAGTATATGACCGCACTATTCAATAGCCGGGCACCGTACTTTGCCAAAGACGATCTGGAATACAGCTACACCAATAGCATGGCTGACGGCCAAGAGGAAAGAGAGTCAACATGCTCTGATGAGCAAGATGTTGAGGAGGGAGACCTCTGAGACACCCTTAGCGAGACGCTCACTGACAAGGCCAAAGTCATAAGATATGGTGGGAACACCCTCCACAGTCTGAACCACCATCGGAGTTCCCAACACCTAAGTGGGTTTACCAGGTCCTGCAGTGAGCAGAGAACTCTGGAGATATGGGAGGGCGAACGCCTGATCCCTGATTTGCTAGTCAAATTTGCCCGCGAATTGGATTGACAAGGCCTCCTGGGTGAGGTTGGTGCGCAGGCAAATGATGGGAGTGTCTATGACCCTCTTAAGTTAGCCAAATGCCCCGTCATCTAATTAGGTTCCGCAAAAAAATGGATTAATGAGATTCCCACTGTCCCTATCTACTATCTAGTGAAACCACAGCCAAGGGAATGGGCTTGGCCAAATCAGCAGGGAAAGAAGACCCTGTTGAGCTTGACTCTAGTTTGACATTGTGAAAAGACATAGAGAGTGTAGAATAAGTGGGAGCTTTGGTGCCAGTGAAATACTACTACCTTTATCGTCTTTTTACTTATTCGATGATGTGGAGCTGGGGTTAACAGCCCCACCTTTTGGCTTTCAAGGTCCTTCGAGGGCCGATTTGGGTCGATGACATTGTCAGGTGGGGAGTTTGGCTGGGGTGGCACATCTGTTAAAAGATAACGCAGGTGTCCTAAGGGGGACTCAATGAGAACAGAAATCTCGTGTAGAACAAAAGGGTAGTAGGAGAGTAAGGGAGTACAGACAGGGTCTGTCAAGCAGGAAGTCAAGGGGCAGACATGAAGAGACAGGGGGTATTATAGTTAATATTTGAACTGAGTTGTTACAAGGTGAAATACATAACTTATATGTTTCCAGAATTGCACCAGATTTCTAAAACAGAACAAAAGGTAACTGGAGTATTACAAATGATGAATAATCCAGAATGGAGAATAATGAAGTGTTAGAAATCATGAATAAGATGGATAGGGGTATCTACTGGAAGCCAGAGCTGTGCAAAGCACAGACTTGTCGGAGGGAGACAGAATATAAAGCTAGTACAAAGGGGGTTAATACAGAAATGGAACAGAGGACAAGAATGAACAAAAGGAGATATGGAAAGGTCCAAGGGTTAGGTAATGAGAAGATGGAGAAAAATGCCCAGAGTTGGCATGGAGTTGAGTTGGAAGTCCAGAGTTGGACAGGTGGAAAAATGGTATATAACAACAATGCAGGGATCCATATTGCAAAGCAAAGATGAGCTATAGACCATGATTATCTTCACTTGACACCAATTGTCATGTGCTGTTTGTAATGCAATGTTATAAGGTCCCTTGGTATACTTGCTAATGCAAGAACATTGCTATGTGGTTGGTGGCTTCAGAACAACAGCAGTGAAGCTGAGAAACTCATCAGAGCAGTGAATATCACAGCAAATAGTTGGCACAGAAGTACTACAACATAAACAGCCTTTGGATATGTTTGTTTTATACTCCAAGTAATCATCAACTGAAGGAAGTGAGTGTAAGGTCAATTGAATCATGATATGACAACAAAATTCTCACCTGCCATGGTGTTATCAAAATATACATCAAACACTTTTCTTTTACATTCAAGTCCTGTGTGACTTGTGGCATTGACAAGGTAGTCCATTCCAACATCAAGGTCTTTCTTTTTTTGTCTCATTGATCACTTCATTGACCTCTTTGTTCTTAGCACATCTTTTATGTCCTCAATTCACTGTTTCTCTTCATCATCTTGATCTGATTCATTATCACTTCACCCATCCTCAAGCCCTTTGTGTTATGTATGTCTGACCTGGGTAGGGACATACATAGACCTAGGAGGCAAGAGATGACATCAATAGGTAGCTAGGAGGACATGTAGTTAGTAAAACAAGAAAGGTGTTTGGAGATGAGGCTAGTTAAACAACCAAACAAATTGGAAGTTGCAAGACTTAATGGATTGTAGGAAAACCCAGGAAGAACTAGCTTAAGATATATCAATGCATGTGATCAGTATTTAAGGAAAAGGGAAAAGTGCACAGACCAAGAGTATAAAAGAAAGCTATTGTCAAGATAGAAAAGAAATGTTGTAAAACAATATCAAAGAATGCTAACTAAGAAAGAGAAAGAAATGCTACTAGTGAAAGGAATATGATGACAAGTAAGTGATGACTAATTGACCAATGGGGTGGGAATAAGTCATCATAGAGAAAGGAAATGATAGTCCATGAAAAGAAGAGGGAAAAAGAGGCAAATTGTAACACTTTGTCTGCTTTCAAATCTCATGAGTTTGTATTGTCAATCTCATACAAAATAGCAAGAATTGATTCATCAAGTATTCCCTTATTGCCCAAAGGATTCATAATTGATTGTTTCATTAGTCTTGATATATCTACATCAGTGTTGAATATTCCTTATTTTCATTTTCCCTACTTGGCCACTCTCTCTGCCCTAGTCCACTTCTTATCATCAAAAAGATCTTTCTCTGCAAATAGGATTGCCATTCCACAAAGGTCTTTGTCCTGTGCTGCCCATTCAAATTTCTGCCACAGCATTGAAAGTTTACACATTGCATACCATTGCATAACAAGTTGAATATCTGGGATATCCATTCCTTAATGGTGGTAAGTTATTCATTTCACTCATCCATTCCAATTGATATACCATTTCAAACAAATCAGTGGCACAATATCACTACATTTCACCATCAAAAAGGTTTATCACCTCTGTTTCCTTGTATGTGAAACAACCCAACAACCAATAAAGGTGTTGACGCTGAAAATGTCAGTGCTACAGGCTGCTTATAAAGAATGTGAAGGGGTGAGTGTGAATCAGGGCTCTCCAGTTACCAAGGTTGAAGGGGGAAAACCAAGAGAACAAACTGAGGTTCTCTGGTTGGCTCTTGAGCCTTTATATACTACTCAAGTGTATGTACATGTTTATACTAGATCTAAGATATAAAGTCTATGTATGGTTATAACATACGGTGTCCATGTATATCACCATGAGGAGAACGGCCATGGGGCTATATGGAATGGAATGCATGAAAGATCATAGAATGTCATAGAATGTCATAGCCTTGGACATGTGCCTCAAGCATGGATCAAGTGGTGTGAAAGCATGAACATGCTGCCTGTGCATGTTAGAAGCATAGAACATGTGGTCAACACATGTATCAGGAGTAGTCATGAGAAGCATAGACATGTGGTCAACACATGGATCTGAGATGTGAGAAGCATGATTGATAAGATGTGGCATCTGCATCCATCAAATGGAAGACATAACATATGTCTAAGGCATGGATCATGAGTCATAGAAGCATATCATGAGGTCGCTGCATGTATCGTAAGTCATAATGTGTCATAAGATAAGGAAAGAAGCATAACATGCATGCAATGCATGTGTGATCGTGAAGGCATGAGGCATGAGAAGTCATAAGCGCATAAGGATAAGGCACAGCCTCATGTCATAAATGAAAGATAAGGGCTGTGCACTGGGCACAGGGTCGAAGATAAGAGATAGTCCATTGGGTTGACAATGACAAGTGTGAAAGTGAAGTATTACATGTCTAGAAAGGTAAAAAAAGGATAAGAAAAAGGAAAAATATAGTATAAAGTTGTATAAGGTCCATCAGGGTCTTCTCTCATCCATCCTCAGGCCTGTCAGTAAGGAAGAGGTAAGGATTGCAGTCTTTTTGTTTGTAACAGTATGTGGTTGACATGTTTGCATTGAACCACTTGATCTTCTCCTTTATAGAATTGGGAAACTGGTTATGGAGGTAATTGGTCACCTTGCAAGCCTGTCTAGTGTCATCAAAAAATTTCAGAAATTTTAGAAGGAGGGCATCTTCAACCACCCAGCCATTAGGTATTAGAAATGCAAGGTCTGTATAACTGTCCAGTGCATGCATGATTTTTTTGACATCAATTTTGATATTTGGTTGATTGCTTGAATATTGTATAAACTGCAGGTTATCAGCACACATGTGCAGTAGATGTGTAATGGTGGAAATGGTGTCCTTTGAGAGTGTTGTAGATGCAACCATAATTGGTATAGATTTTGGGAGGACATAACAAAGCTATCCAAGCTCCTTATATTCTGGTCAGAACTCACCCCAGTCACATCTATAATTATGCTGATAATTGCCTTGTTGAACAGAGCATCCTTTGTAGGAACAAGACACAGTACTAGGTATGATATAAGATATGGGCATGGATTGGAGAACAATGTATGGCTTATCCTCAGTGTTCATAAGATGAATGACTGAGGAAAAGAGAGAAAACGAATAGTATCAGTCTATATACTGAGGCATTTGGAATACTAGCCAACATGTGACCAGACGATCAGCGTATGCGCTAACACACCCTTTTAAATGGTATATGTGGCTTAATGAAGACCTATAATAGAGCAGAAATGTTTAAAAGGTTGATGCAGAAGAGGTTTGGTAAAGGCATTGGCAATGTTCATAGTGCTGGGAATGTGATGAAGGAGAAGTTGGTTATTATTAACGCAATCACAAATAAAATGAAAAGAAGTATCAATATGCTTCACCTTAAGATGAAGAGAAGAATTATTGCTTAGAACAATCACCCCATTATTGTTGCAAAGAAGGGGAGAAGCTGTCAGTTGGTGAAGGCTGAGACCTGCCAAGAGGTATCATAACCAGACGAGTTCCTGGAAGGCAACATATTTCACTTCACAGGTGGAAAGAGCAATAATATACTAATGATGTTACAATCGATCTGAAAAGGGGCTAGTGTAGTTCTAAGAGACCTGGAGTACTGGGAATGAAGGGGCAAGAGTCCTAGGGAATTCCTAGTGACATTCATCTGTTGCAATACACAGGGAGATGTAATATTCTCGGGGGAATCAAGAAGTCAAGGAGCAAAGGGGTATTGCACAACGACAACAGTTGAGGCAATACAGAAGCCACTCTATAGTAGGCTTAGGACTAAGAGAGGACAAGACCTTAGCATGGCTAAGGAACAGGACAAGAGAGCTTGGATTCCAGGTGGTAGTTTAGGAAAAACAAGCATAAGAAGTAATTGTATACAAAAGGTGGGTTTATATGTAAAGTGGAAATGAAGGTTACATAAGCAGGAATGGAAGGTCATAGAATGTTGTGGAATATTCATGACAAAGTGTCTATGATGAGTGATAAGCAGGAGCGAATAGGAAGAGGCCAGTTACCAGGCAAGTGGTTATTGGATGATAAGGGAAATAGGTATCATTGTAACCAGCTGAAAGGGAAGTGAGTGTCCAATATATCACTGGGATAGGCTAAGTAGTATATGGAAGACAAGTGTAGAAGGGGAAAGAAAGAATCATAACAGGTGGTGAGAGGACCAAGAGACAAGATCAGAACCAAGGGAGAAACAATAGTCAAAGATAGAGTGGTGAGTATCCAGGCAGACAGCAAAGTCACTGTCTGTAAAGCCGTGGAGATGTGCAATATGTTCACCGCCTAGTGTGAGCTGAAGATTCTGAATACCTTTGAGATAGTGGACAATATGCTTAGTGGCTTCCCAGTGAGCAGGATCAAAACAGTCCAGGTAATAACACAGGCAAGATACTGCAAAAAAGATATCAGGGCATGTGCCAATAGCCAGATACATCAGGGAGCCAATGAGTTCACAATAGGGGGTACATGAAACAACCCAACAACATCAAGTGCTGCTATAGGCTGCTCAAACAAGACAGAGGGGAGTGTGAAGACTGGCTCTCCGTTGAAGGGGGAAAACCAAGAGGACAAACTGAGGTCCCTTGGCTGGCTCTGGGCCTTTATATACTACCTAGGGGTATGTACATGTTTGTACTGAATCTACCGATACGTATCTATATATGTCCATAACATGCGACTACTGCATGTATCACCATGAGGAGAACAGCCTTAGGGCTGTGTGGAATGGAAGCATAAACATGAGGTGTTTCATGTGCATCAGAAGAGAAGCATAACATGCAGTGTCCACATGGATCTGAAACATAAGAAGCATAGAAGAAAAGAAGCATACCATGAGGATGCGGCATGGATCAAAAGAAGACATGAGGCATGGAAGATCAGAAGCGCATAAAAGATAAGGCGCTGCCTCATGTCATGGATAAGAGATAAGGGCTGTGTCTGGGCACAGGGTAGAAGATAAGAAGATAAGATGTTAGGGGCGACTGTGACAAGGTGAAAGTGAAGCGTCACATGTCTGTGGGTTGTTAGATAAGATAAGATAATGAAAAATTATGGCTAAGTTCATTGTAATGTGTCTGTAACACTACCCTCTGTCTTGTTTGAGCAGCCTATAGCAGCACTTGTTGTTGTTGGGTTGTTTCATTAGGACAAACTCTCTTAATCGCTATACCCTGCTCAACGTTGACGACAGTACGTGAAGAATAGGAAGTGCTGGTAACGATATCTGATGGAGCTGGAAGTGCTCACTAGAATTAGGAAGTTTCTGACGTTGCTCTTTTCTTTGAAGCTAGATACAGTTTCAAGGGATTTGAACCAGGCCTACGCAGACTTGGCCAACTACACAGAGAGGAGGTTTCCAGACATGGAACCAGACACAAACGATAGTGGATATTTCTACTAAGGACATAAGACGTACTTGACACCAGAGTAGCAGAAAGGGGCCATATGATCATTGCTGTCGCCTTCACTCTCACCCTGATTATTAGTATTTTCTTGAACAGCATCTTCATCAGTGGAGCTTTTGCATTTAAAAGGAGGAAACAGGAGGTCGAGGCAGCACCCACCCCTACCAATTGCCGATACTGCCATAAGAAGCGAAGGGTTGTCTATCGAGCAGACCCCAGACAGGAGAACGCAGATTACCATTTTCTGGTCCTTGCAGTAATGGAGGACATTTAGGAAGCTGGAGCCAAGCAAAAGGAAATACCACAGATACACAGACGACCACCCAGACCAAACAGAGATAGACAAAACGTTATCCATCCCCCATTCAGGTATTAGCTGGAAGTAGGGAAGCTTCACTGCTTGAGGAAAGAAGGGATATACGCAGACATTAGACCCCTTAGGAAATAAGGAGGTATCCTCAGACACCCACAATGTCAGAACAAATCAATCAATGGTTGA
The DNA here is from genome assembly GCA_038094315.1 of Phylloporus cf. tubipes. Taxonomy (NCBI): domain Eukaryota; kingdom Fungi; phylum Basidiomycota; class Agaricomycetes; order Boletales; family Boletaceae; genus Phylloporus; species Phylloporus cf. tubipes. The sequence continues at coordinate 10,281 of JBBPTZ010000879.1, forward strand.
CAAACCCAGACGTACCCCATGAGACGAAATTCGAAGCCACCCTCTATGAATTCAATGCAATCCACTATGTGATGGAACTATGGAAAGACGCAATAACCAAAGTACAAGAAGACATCCAGGTGACACAACAGATGGTAGCACAGCTACAGATGGAATTGGTGGCCACTAGGCAGGAACTAGCCCAAGCCAATAGACGGGTACAACTCTTGCAGGCACAAGGGATAGGCGCAAACCCCTATATACAGATGCTGCACTCTGAGAGTACAACATTACCTGGCCATGGGAATATATTCAATGACACTAGACGGCCCACATATGAAGGGAATTACTCACAGACAAGGGCCACACAATTCCCACGATATAATATCTATGGGGATGAACTACCCGTTGGACCGGAGTACAGAAGTCCCCACCCCCAGATGAATGAAGAAGTACCAGAAGTAGTCAGGGTTGGGTTCACCATGCCAGAAAGACGAAAGAAAGATCAGAAGGGTAAAAGACGGGCCTCACCCTTGGCCATACCACAACCAGAAATCTTCCCATCACTTAACATACCCTTTATCTGGCCCACAGAAGAACGAACAACACCCCCAGTACTAAAGAAGAAATGCTACAACTGTGGAGGTAGTCACCTTGCCAGCAAGTGCTCGCAAGCCAAACAGAAATGCCCCCTATGCAATTGGCTAGGAGGAAAGCATAAGCAGGAATGCCCACTAAAATTATGGGTTCACTTTGGTGATGAAATTAATAAGAAGGCGCTAACAAAAGAAGAAGTCATTGCCCAGGTAACGCCCATACTGGATATGGAGCAATGGGTAAATGAAGAAGACAAAGCACCCATGGACAAGATATTAGAAGAAGGAGCATCCTTAGACAGAATATTAGAGGAAGGAGAAATCAAAGAAGACGACATCCCCTCCATGATAGATTGTGAATCATCAGACGAGGAACCACCTTGCACTTTCACCACGGCTATGCACCAGATGGGGCATATGACCAATGATCAGGAAGAAGCTTACTATAGAAGCATTGCCAACAGGCTTCTTGGAAGAATTGACGAAGAAAATGAGACACTGGAAGCAGGTTGTTACGCGTAGCGTCGCGAACGTAGATCCGGAACGTCGGACACAGCCGAGGTTTAATCCGAGGGTGCGGACAATGGGTTGGTCGTTGGGTCGAAGGTAAACGAGGGGAGTTCACTAGGAATCGCCTAGGAACTTGCAGAGCAGCTCAAGAGCGTGCAGTGGCTCACAGAGGTCCGGGGGTTGGTTCAAGATACAACGCTAGTATTGTTACGCTTGACTCGGGTAGAGGCGAGCGTAGACTTGGGTACGAGACGACACCAATGGAAGCGTATGCTAGACCAGATGCAGAGATGTCTAGAGGTGTTGGCCTGACTAGAAGAACTGTTACGATAGGCCCGGGTGGGGACTAGCGTAGTCTTGAAGGACCTGAAGGGCCAAGCGAGGACGAGGGACGAGGGGCAAAGTGTCCTAGGGAATTCCTAGTGACTGGCGACTGTTGCGATACGCAGGGAGTCGGGGAACCTCAAGGGCATTGAGGTGACGAAGGACGAAGTGGTGTTGCGCAACGACGACGGTCGAAGCAACACAGAGGTCTATCAGAAGGAGACCTAAGACTTAGAGAGACAAAGCCTTAGCACGGCTAAGGGGCGAGACAAGGGGGCGCTTGGATTCAGGTGAATGTACAAGATACAAGGCAAGGAGGAATACAAGCGACTATGGTGAGAACTAAGTACTGTTGTACAATGTTGTCAAGGGTGTCTTTCTCGTACATAAAGGTAAACATGCGAGTCGAAGTACGAGCAGTGATATACGAAGAAGTCAGAGTAACAGTGAGCTTACTGAGACGAGATATATGTCCAAAGGGGTTGGAGGAAGTGTCTGTGTAAAGGGAGGTAGCGATGAAAGGGGACAACATAGGAGGGAAAAGAATAAGTCGTAACATTACCCCCGGGATATGATTGAGACACCGAGCTCAATCAAACTCAAGCTCCAGGAAGAGACAAGCATAGAAAGGGGTAGTTACTGGTCAAAGATAAGTGAGAGCACCCGGGATGGCGTTGTCAAGCCATGGAATGGTCACCCAAGGTAATGAGGGCAGCAACGAGGAGGGTAAGCGAGGGGGGACCAGCCCAGAGATCCTGGAAGATCAAGCGGATGGATCAGCTGGCAAAGCAGAGCATACGTGGACGAGGTGGAGTAGAGTAGGCGGGTGAGAGCGATGGACGATCCATGCAATGGATCCGGAGTGATCGTCAGATCAGTGGGTTTAGCACGAGGGCTAGGACGAGGGGTAGGACAAAGAGTGGAAGTTCAGTGGAGTACTGGGTCTGGGGGCGATGGATAAGGACAAGAGTACTCAATGGTTGCGAGTCTTCCCAGTTTCGGGTTGGAGCCCAGGGGCGGGTAGTCCCCAACAGCAACCCAGAGAGTTAAGGCGTAGACAAGGCAGATGGAGGATCATGTTCATTTAGACCGGAGCTAGCTCAGCGTGGGGCTGGCCTTCATGGGAGATGAAGTGTCACCAGTTGGCGACATAGACGGCATTGGGGAAATCGTCCCGGAGATGATGAGCGTAGACCGGGATGTCGACAGATTGGACAGGAGGAGAGGTAGCAGGTCCGGCGAGCATGGCCAGGTGTACAGGAGTGGGTTCTCTAGCGGGGAGCGGGGTGGAACCCCAACTGGGGGATGCTACTGTGGAAGAAGGAGGTATCATAGAAAAGGAGTCAAAGTCTAACGTAGAAGGGTTAAGCGAAGAAGGAGATGAAATGGACAAAGCTTGGGTTGAGGACATTGTGTTTGGTTAACGGCGATGGGTTAGGCGGGTGTTTGAGGTGGTGATGGAAGGGGACGAAGGAGCAAAGACGAAGGGGTGTAGGTTCTTATAGTCAGTCAGGACGGACTTCGCATGTTTCAAATCCCGCTCAGGGATCCAAGAGTCTTCTTCGGCCGAATATCCCTTCCATCGGATCAGGAACATGCGGGAGGACGGAGCTCCGCGGTGTTGTAAGATGCGCTCAATCTCGTATTCTTCTTCGCCTTCTATCAGGTCAGGTGGTGGTGCAGGGAAGTTTGGGCCGTGAACGGGGTTTTTGCGATAGGATGATAACAAGGAAGCATGAAACACAGGGTGGATCTTCCACATCTTCGGCAAGTGGAGTTGGTATGTGATTGGCGATAGTACCTTGGTTATCGTAAAGGGTCCCTCTCGCTTGGGTGCGAACTTCGGGTTTGCGATGGAACGGCGGAGGTTCTTTGCTTCAAGCCAGACCTTGTCACCGGGGGAGAAGGGGGAAAAGCCTCTTTTGGAGCGAGAGGCCATGACTTGGCGAGCGAGCTCGTGTGCGGCAAGGGCTTCATCTCGAGCTGCGGTGAGGGACTTAAGGCGGGCTTCCACCGCAGGTAAAGGGGAGTCGGCTATGATAGGAGGTAGGGCACGGGGTTCGAAGCCCATCATGAGAAAGAATGGCGACTTGCTGGTGACAGAATGAGGACGGTGGTTATGGGCAAATTCAGCGTGGGAGATCTTGTTGGTCCAAGACGTCAGGTTATTACCGCAGAAAATGCGGAGGTAGGTTTCAACCTCTTGGTTGACCCGTTCGGTTTCCCCGTCACTTTGAGGGTGATAGGCAGTGGAGAGGGAGAGGTCGTAGTTCAGGAGACGACCTAGTTCCTTGGCAAATGAGGAGGCAAACTGAGGGCCTCGGTCTGAG
>JBBPTZ010000880.1:0-13997 GCA_038094315.1 Phylloporus cf. tubipes
AAGATTACGAACAGGCCATGAAGGGGAAAAAGATTTTGCCTTGGCCACCTGCTATGCCGTACGCTGTTTTCATCTGAGATAGTTATTTGCTCATCTTTGCCCTCAGTATCCATCAGAAGTTTCATGATAAGGACTTGGGTGGTGCGTTTGCGTGGCTGGTGGGTGCCACTGGCAAACATGACAATTTGATAGTTCTTGCGTCGGCGGGAATCGCAGTTCATCATGCCGGGTTGAACACCGACGATAGGAGAGCGGTGGAAGAGTTATTTCTACGAAAAGCGCTGCACGTCTTGGTCGCCACCTCCGTATGAATTCCTTCATCTACACTGGCTGTTCTTACTGTCCCACAGACTCTGGCTGTCGGTGTTAATTTGCGTGAGCTGGTTCTTACCTGTGACCATTTCACTTCACAATCATCAAGCCGCGCAAATGGTTGTTATCAAGGGTGTCAAGTTATATCAAAATGGAGAGATGAGGGAGTACTCAGATCTAGATATCATGCAGATGATGGGTCGAGCAGTAAGTTTACCTCTTAAGTTCACTGTTCAAACCATTGTTCCTGCCGATCTAGGGCCGACCTCAGTTTGGTACGTATCGTCGTCTGTCTACTGTGCTCACTTACAGGCGTTTTAGACGACGAAGGAATTGCGGTAATCTTATGCGAACCAGAACTAGAACATAAGTACCGCACACTTGCTCAGGGAAACACGACTTTGGAGAGTAGCCTTCACCAAAACCTCGCAGAACACCTGAATTCGGAAATTGGTCTTGGAACTATATCAACGGTGAAGAATGCAAAGGACTGGCTTCGACGCTCGTTTCTTTTCCGTCGCATCCAAAAAAATCCCTGTCACTACGATATCGGAAAAGGCGAAAACCAGACTTGGGAGGAGAAAGTTGATGAGATTGTCATGCAAAGTATTCTCAGCTTACGTGACACGCAATTGATTACGTACGGCGAGAAAGACGGAAGGCTTGCTTCGACAGAGTATGGAGATGTTATGAGCAAGGTAAGAGTATTCAGACTTTCTTATGCTCAATAATAATGTGTCCCAGTTTTATATCCGGCAGACAACTGTACGCATACATAGTCAGTTTTTCCTCTTCAGTCTCATTTCAGTGAAAGATGCGAGCAATCCTCAACCTACCATCTCCAACCACCTTGCGCGAAATTGTGAGAGGTTTACTGAGTAGAATGACAATGGTTCTGAAAATGTTAGCTTGAACTGGTATCTGTCTCTGAAGAGTAAGCAACATCTCCTTTGCGTTTCTTCCAGGCCGATGCTCGTCCTAGGGTTTCGGACCTGAAACTACGCGGGGGGGAGAAGCCGGTCTGTAACAAAGGTGTTTGTCCCAGAACTGCCATTACTTATCTGCTTTCAGATGTACGAAAAGATTCGTCGTCATAACGATATTCGATTCCCTCCAAAGAAGATGGGTAGTACGAGTGACAAGATAGTTCTGTTGATCCAAGTGAGGATCCACCTTCGAAGTAGTGTGACTGTTTCTCAGAGTTTCAGGCAATCCTTGCGGGCCTTCCTCTCAATAGCCCTGAATTCAAATCCTCAGAAGGCCAACCATATCTGGAGGCTGTCTCCGTATTTCGCCACGCAACACGCATTGTAACGGGTAAGTGGTCTCAGACGGAGTCACTCGTTCAGTACTCACTGTGCCTCCGAATCAGCTATAGCAGAAGTTGCCATTATCAACCGAAGTGGAGCACAGCTTAAATACGCACTTGAACTGTGAGCTTTGCACAAACCTAGAAAGAATTCTGTAATTTTGACTAGCTGACTCCAGAGTACGTTGTTTGAATGCAAAAGCATGGGAAGACAGGCCATTGGTCCTCAGGCAGATTGAACACATTGGTGAAAAATCGTAAGTGTAGTACACGCCCAAGCCTACTTTGTCCTAACGCCGTGACAGAGTAAAGGTAGAAATTGAACGAAGTATTGATTGGCCGAAACTGACTGCTTAAGGTATTGGCCGAGAACGGTGTCAACTCAATCCAGAAATTGCTGCAGACGTCTCCCCTTCGAATCGAGGAGGTGAGGTGTTTTTTTTTTCATCGTCTGTTGTCGCTGACCATTTTCAGCTTCTTAACCGTCGACCCCCGTTTGGCTTCGAGGTTCTAGCTGCCGCAAATGAATTTCCAAAGTATCTTCTAGATATTAAAGAGCTAAGGTCTATCGGCAGTAAAGGAAATTCACCCGTGGAAGTGGAGTTTGTTGTTCAGTGTAGTCTCGCTTTTAACGGCTCGGCGCCTCAGAGGGTCAAGAAGCCTAAGTGGGGTAAAGCTGAAATGACAACTCTCCTAGTTGTGACCTCCGATATGGTCTTTGTTGACTTCCGGCGCATCATGTAAGAATTTTGCTTCCGTATGAAGTCCTCGCTTCACTTCTCGACGTAGCACGAAGGCACTCAAAGAAAAGAAAGAGTTTACCCTCACAGCGCAACTCACAAAGCCTAGCCAATTGATCAACGTATACATCGCTTCTGTACTCTTCTTACTAATTACTTGTTTTCGATGCAAATCAACTCATGAGTATCTAGGAAAATTTTGCCGGCGTTACTGTTTCTCGGGCGTTAGCACCAAGCGTTCTACCAGACCAGTATCCGACACTGGAAACTCGGCCATTAACATCAATTGTACGTTCTGTGTCATATATTGTCGTTATCGAGATATTCATGCAATCGAAGGAAATGGACTTGCAAGGACTCGAGGACATTGCTGACTTCTGGGATGTCAACTTAGATGATAGTGATGAGGTGCTGGACTCCCACACGCCAGAACATCTTGGTTGGTTTCCCGTCTGAAGCGGGAATTCACTAATTCGTATTGTATAGGTAAAAATCCACTCAAAGCAGAACAGCCACAGATAGACCCACCTTTAAAACAGGTGGAACGAGACCTGAGAAAGCGCCCGGACGGGAAGTTCGAGTGAGCTCGCCTTGCTTGAACTTAGTACATGAACTAATGTGCATGCCTTTGGTCAGGTGCAATCATACTTGCAAAGACAAGCTCAAATGCCGCCATTACTGGTGCACTATCCTTTTTCTTCTTCTTTTTTGAGCACTAAGCTCGGTCATAGCTGCCAAAAGGGGTTACCAGAACCTCCACGTAAGACGAAGAAGAGACAGCAAACAAGTGTACGCGATTCCGACGCGAAACCTGTCTCAGCGCCACGAAATGTCACCACACCGAGTTCACTACGAGACGAACGTGCGGAACCAACTCAAAATATCGAAGGCCGAAGCAAGCCCGCTAAACAGAACCCCATCCCTCACGCGCCGGACAAGAATACCGATGTCGATTTGAAGGTAGAGCTGGCCAGCCATCCGAGGAAATCCAAGGCCCTCAAGGCAGTACCAAATTTCGACTTGCAGCTGACAACGTTGAAGCGCTCACGGTCGCCCTCCCCGACGGAATCTGTGTCAATGTACGACTGTTACGATGAGCTCTCCCTGATATCTGAAGTGTGGAAGCAAGACATCGATGAATGCGAATTTCCACCGCGAAAACGAAGTAGAAAGGGTGCTGTTCCGAGCTCATTGCAACCACCCTTTTCGCGCAAGAAGGTTTATCATGTCTCGTCTGTTTCCGTTTTCCTCGCTAACTAGTGTCAGGCTATTTCTTCCGATAATTCTCGACCGTCTACGGGACTTTCGAGGGAGCAATTGTTTATCCCTGAAGATGAAGATGAAGACACTGCGAATCGGTGTGACAACCATTTTGCAAGTTGGGATTTGACTTCTTGCCTTGACGAAAACTGCTCCGATACTAGTCCTGAACCCGCTGTCAATTTGTTTTTTTCGAAGAGCGAGAATGACACTCAACCGACCCTCAATCGATGGTCCAGAGATGATGCAGGCTTGCCCCGCAGTAGTTCCTTTGTGACTACTTCACCAAGAGGTTCTCGACAGCCCATCTCGTGTTCCATAAGAAGAAATAACTCAAATGTGCTTTCTCCTTCGAGGATCAGGGGTTTCATACGTCGCTCCGGACCATATGCCCAAGATCACTCGACGCCTGATAGTTCCACAAACGATTCAAACGGACCCTCGCACCAAAATACGACTCCGGTCACCAACGACATCCACTCAGAGGTCCCTATCGGTCCCGGAAGCTCAAGTGACGCTATGGATGACTCCCTTGCAGAGTTCGACCGCTGGCTCGCGAGTGGAGCCGTGGAGGTCCTGGACTAAAGTCGCTACACTTTTTTCTTGGCATGTCAGAAACGTTCAGTTTGTTGATGCTGGAACCTTTGGCGTCTTCTTGTTCCAACGATTGTAGAGACATCTTGTCAGTCTACAAATGAGACGATTTTCCGGTGTTGGCATGGATGATTAGTCTGCAGTGGTCTTCTAATTAGTATGCAACTGTGTGACGCGTTCGCATCAACTATCACGCGATCTCCTCATCTGCCGCTTGGGTATCAAATACTCTCAGGCTTCCCCTGAATCGCTCATCCCAACTGACTCCACTGCATGGCCTAACAATTCTCCAAGCTTCTTCTTCTCCTCTCCACCTCAATTCTTTATTGAGGCGCTCTGCTCTGAGCTCGACCTCGCTCGGCGGGGGGGTCCTTTCCTCCTCCTTGGTGGGTTCGCGGTCACCACGCGCAAGTTGGCGTGTAATAGCTAGGCGTTCGGGCAGGGTTTTGTAATACGATTTGCGGGAGGAAGCTGTGTTTGATATGGGGGAGTGAGGTGCAAGTACAGATTCCGAAGATAAGGCGAAGTCCAGGTCGCCGCCCTGTGGTCGACTTTCAGTCGCACTGGTTCGTCTCTCTTCGTCACTGCCTAACCCCTGATCTTCACTGGGTTGAAAATCGTAGCTGCGCTCGGGGATCGAGCGTGGACCTTGAAATTCCCTGGTTTTGTTGACGACTAAAGCGTAAGCGGCCTCACAACCGATTTTTGTTTTGTGGCGTTCGTTGAAGAAACCCCAAATCATGTGGGGGATGAAGCGAAAGCCGACGTAATTGACGGATGGTACGAGAAGGAATGGGGGTTGGTGAGGAACAATTGGAGGGTCGGAATCCAGGAATGATGAACTTGCTACCGTAGAGAATTGATTTTTGGAAGGGCTGGGTACCTTGAGGGGAGAAAAGAAGGTGGCATTGTGAGAGGGGGGAATACGAGAGAAGGTTGGTATTGGTTCAGCATTTGGGTCGTTCACAATTCCGACAGGCACGCCGTTGGATTCATCCGTTTCGTCAAAGGTCCCATCTGACGCTAGTTCCTGTGCCAACTTCTCCTCTGTGTCTACGAGATCCAGCCGCCCGCTCCAGCCGCGTTTGAGACCAGCCATGTATTCCTTGAAAGTGTGTCTTCCTATAATAATGACACCGCCTGCGAGTTCTCGGGCACGTTTCTGCTCGTGAGTGAGCTGGTTAGGTACTGAGATTTGGAGCGTAGTGAGCTGGTCAACCCCCATCTCGAGACGACGCTCTTTGATGATGGCAGAGGCGACACGTTCGGCAAGGTCCCCCGAGTGGCGGGTGGCAACAATGTCATAGTCAATCGCAGCCGCGACTATGACGGGCTGTGATGGACGGGTTACAACGCGCTGCTGGTCGGGAAAGCGTGTACCTACCTTGACGTACTTTTTGAAGAACCTGATGGCTCGTTGGTGGTCCTCGTCTCCCGGCCACTTTGCACCATACACGACGACCTTGCGTGGAAGATCTGAGCTCTTCATGGGCTCGTCAGCAAAGTGCTTGACACGGTCGATGTACGAATGGCGGATGACGCGAGCTTGGTGACGGTCGTAGGCATAGTAAGAGACGAGGGAGGAAGTGAGAGTGATGAATATGCACCAATTTCTGGAAGGAAGACGTGGTCGTGCTGAAAGCCAGCTTGCTGGGATGCCCGTGTACTCGAGAGCGGCGCGGACACCCGACTTGCGAGAACTCATCGCGGACATGGACCCGCATCGGATTCGGAATCCGGAAAAATATAATAATTTGAGCACAGCCACTACATGGAAACAAACACAACCATACACATAACTTGGACGTCGACCTCCAATGGCTGCGCTCGCTGCGTGCGTGCTTTCGTCCTGTCCGCATCCCAGACTGACCCGAGACGCCTGGAAAGTATACTACCACAGCCCATTCATGTATCCACTACCCTGGACGACGACAACGACGGCGGCGACAACGACATTCGTGCATCGGTCTCCTCCCTGTCCGTCGCCATCAGAGCACCAATTCCCCCCTACGGGAAGCGCAAAGGATGGAAACCCGCATCACCAGAGGACTTTGGTGTGTTCCATCCATCGTTCGCCAATCCTCACCGCTGACATGCTTGCCACAGGCGATGGCGGTGCCTACCCCGAGTGTCATGTCGCGCAGTATCCTCTCAACCTCGGAAAGAAAAAAGTCGGTCCAGTCTTATTGTCTGTGGACGTTCCCGTTGATCCGCTTCCCAGACCCAAGCAGGAAACACCCTCGCTTTGCAGGTAGACTCCGAGGGCAATGTCCGTTACGATGCCATCGCACACCAAGGCCAGAGAGCCGGAAAGATCATACAGTCTCAATTCAAAGACCTCGTCCCCCTTTCACACCGTAAAGACATCACGGATGATCAACGTTCCATGGAGAGACCGTCCGAGGAGCAAGTCCAGGCCACCGCAGAACGCACTAGACAAGCTCTCGAAAAGTTGGTCACTGGCAAGATTAAAGCCGCACAGCCAAAGAACGTGCCCGATGCTGTCGGTAAGACGACCTACGTTCGCTACACTCCTGGTCAACAGCAAGGCGGAGACGGCGGGGCATTGAAGCAAAGGATCATCAAAATGTCGGAAGTGGTAGAGGACCCGCTGGAGCCCCCGCGCTTCAAGCACAAAAAGATCCCTCGTGGCCCACCAAGTCCTCCTCCGCCCGTCTTGCGGAGTCCACCTCGGAAGGCGACGGCTGCTGAGCAGAAGGAATGGATGATCCCACCATGTATATCAAATTGGAAGAACAACAAGGGTTTCACCATCCCACTCGATAAACGGTTGGCTGCCGACGGGCGAGGTCTCCAAGATGTTGGTTTCCCCTTTGGTCTTCTACGTCCACCATCATGCTCACTATTCCCTCCTAGGTATCCATCAATGATAACTTTGCCAAGTTTTCCGAGGCCTTGTTCATCGCTGACAGGCACGCTCGAGAGGAAGTCCGGCAACGAGCACTCATGCAACAAAAGCTAGCACAGAAAGAAAAGGAAGCCAAGGAAGAGAACCTCCGTCTTCTTGCACAGCGAGCGCGCGAGGAACGCAGCGGTACCGTTCCATCCACGTCCTCGCGACCTATGGCGGAATCGCGTGCCACCATGACGTCAGCCCTGGGGGGTTATGGGAGCGATTCAGAGGCAGAGTCGGAGGCCGCTCGCTCTGGAGATGAATCGGACGAGGAAGCTGCCAAGATCAGGGATACGATGCGCGCAGAGAAACGCCGCGAACGTGAGCGAGAAATGCGAATGTCAAACATGGGTACGGAGCAGCGCGCCAAGATGCTCGCTCGCCAGCAAAATCGTGACATTTCGGAAAAAATTGCACTCGGTCTTGCGAAGCCAACACTATCTAAAGAGAGTATGCTGGATTCGAGACTTTTCAATAGGGAGCAGCTCAGCAGCACGTTCGGGGACGATGAGAGTTACGGGTTGTATGACCGGCCGTTGTTCCACGGGTCGACTGCAGCGGCGGCGATCTACAAGGCACGTGGCAATATTGCACCGGAAGGAAGCAATGAAGAGGCATTTGGTGGTGGGACGGAAGAAGGGATAGGGAAGGCCCTTTCCAACGACCGGTTCGGGCTTGGCCAACCCCGCGTTGGGTTCGAAGGTGCAAACGAACAGGAGGTGAGGGAGGGGCCTGTGCAGTTCGAGAAGGACTCGGGGGACGTGTTTGGGCTGGACAAGTTCTTGGACGAGGCAAAGGGGGGTCGGAAGCGAGGACTGGATACGGAGGTGGGGAGTTCGAGGAAAAGGGTGCAACTTGAAAAGGCTGGGGACACTTGAGACTGGTCTGCTCGTCCGTCCTGCCTGTCGATACATCGTTTCGAAGCAAATAATTAAATTGTCGAGGAACCGATGGGGCCGGGTTGGCATGGCGGCTGGGTTTTCATCCTTTTTTTTTTCTTCCCCTTGTGTTTCAGTCTTGCAGGTTCAAAACGTTGGCGCATCCAGTCTCGACGGTTCTCTCCGACCGATAGCTGTCGTTACATTCTACTCACGTTCCTTTTGACCACGCTATCCAACTAGACTGCAAAAAGGGCGCCCCAGAATGCACCCGAGATCGCGACGCGCCCCCGCTGAGCGGGCTCGCCACGCAAAGCGTCTGGGACACGCTCAGCCCGGCGAACTGCTGCCGCAGATACTCGCAGCTGCAGCGCCGACGACGACGTCGACGACGCAGCACACTACGACCACGTCGTCGGACCATGCCACCACCACCACTTCTTCAATCCCTTCTTCGAGCAGCGCTCCTTCCTTGTCTTCGGTCACTTCGTCCGCCTCTTCCATCCCTTCCTCTGCTACCTCGTCACCGACCTCCACCCCACAGTCACTTACCGACCCTGGGCAGTCTCCATCTCTCGTCACTCCATCCGTCGTGGCGACCCCCACATCTCTGGCCACTCCCACCGCCACTTCCCAGCCAAATGCTGCGACCACGAGCAAGGGCCTCTCTGGTGGCGCACTCTCTGGAATCATTGCTGGCGCCGTCATAGTCGGCGTAGCGCTGATCGTGTTTTTCGTTCGAAAGACTTATCTTCGCCGCCGAGAACGCGAGCACATTTCGTGGAATGAGGATCCGAGGCTGCCAGACATCCTCGATGAACCCAAACCGTTGTCAGACGTCAGCGATCGGCCCGTGTCTTTCAACAACGTCCCCAACACTCCACAAAGGAACGTACCCCTGTCACCCTTTGACGCCCATGGTCAATCTATGTACTCTTTGCCTGTCGTGCACATGCAACCCCCCACCATCCCCAATTATGGTGTTCCTACACCTCCTCCAGCAACATACAACAACCCTACCCCAGTCGCCGCTTACCCTCCGCACCCTGTCGCTTCCGCCTATAACCCTGGGAACACAGCTGCATCCGCAATGGCACGCACGGGTCTCGGCACTTCCTCTATCCCACCCTTCGTACATCCTCAGCATGCGCCACTGGAAGCGATAGTCAAATGTACATTTGTGCCCACTCTTCCCGATGAGCTCTCCATCACAACAGGCGAACGCATCTTCATCGTTGATCAGTATGACGATGGCTGGGACTTGTGTGCGAATGCAAGAGGTGAACGGGGAATGGTCCCTCGTGAATGCTTGGAGCAAGCACCCATCGAGCAGCCTGACTTGGGCTGGAGAAACGTGAGGAGAACGAGCAGTTTGAATCCTGATGGAAGGAGATTCTAGTCGCTATCAGCCCAAGACCCCAAATAGGTGCGGAAACTCGACTTGTCAAATTGACACCTGGCTCACATTCGGCTTAGAATAAGTTCTGATACCCTTGCCTGCCTGTGGCATGTGTCATCCTTTATATCCCGAGTTCTCCACTTTGCCGTTATATTAATTGGCGGCGTGATGCTTGACCCTCTGTAGCTCTTTTTTTCCATTCTTTTTCCAGGGACGATCGAGTTGTACTGCAACCTCGGTAGTATTGTGTATTGAACACATTCTCTGTCCTACTGTGTGATGCCCAGAAACTTGTCCGATCAATGATCGGCTATTGGTTGTGCTTTGCCTGCCCTGTGCTCGAGTTCCAATTGAAGGCATATCTGACGACTGGAGATATACATTTGACGAAATCTCATACAAGTCAAGTTACAGTTCAAGGTATAATACACATACGCTGGCCCTGTACATATCAACACAGCTTACAATAGGCCAACGTTGGATTTTTCTGCCAACTTAATGCTTCGTACCATTGTTTTCATTCGTGTCTTCGTCCTGTTTTGACTTGTGGCGGATTACAACATACGCGTCACTTGTTGCTCCCCCTTCAACAGCTTCGATATCTCCAGCGACGACGCCAGTACGCTCAGGTTTACTTTTTTGCCTAAAGTACAATTAAATCAATGAAACAGGACGTGGTAAACTTGGGGGGCGTCACCTCTCTTCACGAATTAGGATAAGATCATGAGAAAGGAGGCCATGACCGGCAACAGGACCCCAATAAGACGTTCCTGCCAACGATCCAATGATGCAAGTGCCGACGAGAATAGACAAGTAGAAGCGGTACTGGGAATACCATTTCGGTGCTAGCAGGATGAGCAACGATGAAGTGAGCGACAAATATAAAAGACTCACTCCAGCCGGCCGCGGTAGCTTTGTTGTCAGCATACCAAAGCGCAGTGAAACCAAGCCACTGACACAAGAGGGCAGAGGTCGGTTGGAGAGTGATGGTAGACCAAGCGACGACGGCGGGAGATATGCCCAAAAACAGGCGGGGATAGCCTTTGAAACCACCAAGACCTGCGAACTCCATCCCCCAGTGAAGAGCACCTGCCACAAAATCAACTCTGGGATGGATGAACAAGGAAAGAGACGCACCAAGGAAGGAAAGTAAGACTGCGCCATAAGTGACTTGGAAGTTGAGGGCCTGATCCAAGATCGTGAGTGCAACTCCTGGATCGATGTTTGTGAGTGTTCCCGCTGCAGCTAGACCAGCCTGGTGGGAAAGATAGACGGTGGTTCCTGCAGATGCAACATAGGGCAAGCCGCCAGCGAGACCCATGATGAGGTATGGAGCGGGCACTGTTGTGGCGACCGCCGTGGTGATCCCAATCTAGGGATGGGGAGTTAAGTGGTGAGCAGGGCGTTGGAGATAGAGAGTCTCACGAAGGAGTCCTTTGTAGGCTTGACGCTGTCGACAGTAAACACACCACCCGCGATGGAGCGGGCCCAATCTGTGAGAGAGTTACCGACTTCTTCTTTAACATTCAACCGAGCGTGCTCGATGGTCTGGCTGCCTGGTCTCCCGGAGACCGAGCTTGCGGCGAAGCGGGCATGGAGGAGTGATGGTAGGGCAGCTCGAGAGGACGGGCGCAGGACTCGATATGGGCGCAAAGCGGACGTGAGAGTAACAGAACGAAGAGGGCGAGAGAGGGTACTCATGATGTGGTGGAGTGGAGGTTGGAGCTTGTGTTCGCAGGAGATGAACTTTAAGCCCCTATGTCGGGTCCCGTGACCCCGTGGCGCAGGAAGCCGGACTTACTGCGCTTGGTGATTACTCACAAACCCTGGAATTGGGACTTAAGCTACGCTCTGACATGCTCATTACAGCTTGATGAACGACGTATCGATCCCATGAGAAAAATCCCATATACATATTCTCTACCGCAAGTCCGCTCATAGTCAGTACGCAACATTTGTAGAGTCGAGCACCCTCACCTGATCCTCTCCACACGACACGATCTACAGAGTAGTTGATCAATTACACAATGCATGATAATATTTTTCCCTCCTCACCTTCGTACTATCCTGCGCAACGCAAAATATCCGACCAGTGTGTCCATTAGTAAGGTCAGCTACCAACGCCCCTGTTGTCCTGTCCCACACCTTCGCCTCTCAGTTCAGTGTGTTCCAAATGCGAATTTTTCTGGTCCATACCTTGACCGTACAATCATAGCTACCACTCACTGCAAACTCATCCCCCACCGCCACACTTCGTACTGGGTGCGAGTGCCTCTCTGGCCCACGAACAGCTCCTGTGGAAGCAACCCGAGTTCCGCAAGCGCTGCAAATTTTGATGTCGCTCTCTGATATATGCCGTGGCGCTTGCTGAAACGACAGCGACAGCGACGAATGCAAGAAGACCGGATTCTCTGACGGTGGCATTTCCCCGCCTAAACCTTCCTGTGCCGTCACTAAGGGATTCAGCGGTTGACCTGCAGATGGATTGTCAAACTCTGGACAAGTCGACCATCCCCGTTTAGTCCTCATATCGGACATCCGAACATGCCTATCCGATGAACCCGATAGGATGAACGGCGGGCTCAACTCTACAGAAGAGATTCTAAAGTAAAGGCGGAAGGTAGAAATGAGAAGTTATCTGACAAGGGAATGACGGGCGTACGCTCTGGCATGATGGTCTTCAAGATTACTGATTAATGCTCCTGTTCGTGCATCCCAGATGCGAACGGATCGATCCCCAGACCCAGAGACAACTATGTCACCAGCAATGGACACCGCGTTCACAGCAGCTCGATGCCCTCGGAGAACCAGCTCCGGTTTGAGCAGGGGAAACGAATATGTCCGAATGGTTCGATCTGGCGCTATGGCTCAGCCACCTCCCATCGGTCAATGGCCACATACCTTTAGAACACGATACCAATCTTCCACCATCTGTCCTGACGCACAAAACACTATCTTGATGGTCTCTCAATACCTTGATCAATTTGAATTTGGCCAAGTCCCAGACAACGACACGACAGTCGCTCCCACCGCTCACAAGGATTCCACCCTCAGAGTTTCTGGACTCCTCTTTTACTTGGTCCACTGATCCATAGGTACCACCCTCGGGCACCCGTGCTGTCGTAGCCGTAACGCACAGACTTAGCACGCTAGAAGCATGAATACCCGCGACCCTGCGGCGTAGCCTATTTGTGCTCAGGTCCCATTCGCGAACAGTACGATCTTTAGAGCCTGTGAAGAGCACTTGAAGCGGCCCATAGGCCGAGGTATAAGACCACAATGCAAGACAGTAAACAGCAGCATTGTGGCCACCTCCCTCGGCTCCCGGTAGGGTTTGTAGACGGTATGCCCCGTGGCGAACGCGACTGCGGAGAAGTATGTGGGTTTGGTGCAGGAGCTTGTAATCGACCGTTTTGGTCATGCCAGCGCGAGAGCTAGCGTGCAGGGCATGACGGTGTGAGAAAGATCGGGTTACTGTAGTGGCACCTGAATTGCTCCTGCTTATCGGCATGGAGGTGGCTGGAGATGACAGGGAAACATATTGACCAATCAGGTTTTGGAAGTCGTGATCTTGAAGGCTCAAGTTCACGGATATGAACTCATGGTCAGGGCCTACATGCCCATTTGGGGCAGGAATCGCCTCCTCGGCATCCACAACACTGCCTTCATCTTCTCCCTCTTCTTCGTCGCCCATACCTTCATCTTCGTCCCTGTCTTCGCGTGTTGCGGCAGAAGTGGGTGGATTGATGATGGCATCACTCTGCCGAAGGGAAGGGTTGCTTAGTGGGGGTCGCCACTCCCAACCACGGGCGTAACAGAGCTTGCGCCACAAGGTCTGATCGTTGGCAAGCGAATTCCATCGCCTGCAAACCAGGGTACAGATCGACAGTGCAGTGGCAGGGAGTAACCTAAATATTTGCAAAGACAATTCCGGTGGCAATGACTGGACATAAAATTGAATGTGAAAAGATGGGAGGAGGTACAGTACTTACTCCCACCAGATCGAACTGGAGAAGGGGCATGATTCGCCGTTGAACTGTGGCTAGCCGTGAACGAGGGAGAGATGCTAAGATTTGGTATGCGAGTTCTATGTACGTGGCACGTAAAGATGAGTATTGCGGACCCATGCAAGTGGCCACTCGCCTTCACGGTCCGACTCGGACGCATCGTAGGTAACCAAGTGCCAATCCAAACCGCGTTGTGCGCCTTTTCCCTTGCTGGTAGTCCTTTGTCCTGTGTCGTGCGCTACATATTCAGCGAGGGTAGTGGAATTGGCGTTGGCAAACCCGGGACCGTGAATGAAGGGTGCTGGAAAAGTGTCGGTGAATGAACTAATGCCAGAATGATCATCTAGAATGTTGGTCATGGTATGCTGTCAAGAGAACGGACCGCCTTGAGCAACACCAGGTCAGTGATGATCGGATGATTGATTAGGAAGGAACTCGGCTTTGTGCCACTGAACTAAGAGCTAGTTCGGTAGCAGTCAGAATCCGTTCAAAATCCAATTTCAGCTTGTGTATGTTTGTGTACCTAGACCCGACATTCAGTCGGAGAGCAAATACAACTAAGCTGATGTGCGGGACTGACTCCC
>JBBPTZ010000881.1:0-13994 GCA_038094315.1 Phylloporus cf. tubipes
TGGCCAACGTAAACTCGAGCTTGACCCCAAGTCGCTTCCCGATCGTCACCCGCTTGATCACGTGTAGCTGGCGCGTCCCCGGTTCGCCCACGACGAGCCACCAGTTGGCGAGCTTCTTGACGGGGTACAGAGGCGCGACGACGACTTGGTCGTCTGGGTCGTCGTCGTCGGCGTCTCGCGAGAGGAGGACTTTGAGCACGATCGGCGTGCTTGCGGTGTACTCTCCCTTGACGAGTTCGAACGAGACGTCGAGCGTCGGGTACGCGTTGACGAACTTGGCCACGTCTCGCCTGCAAAGGAGGTCAGCGTACGCGATACGCGTCCGCGCAAGGAAGACGTACATTTGCCGAACGTCCATCTGCAGCAGCGCATTTCGCTTGTCGTCTTCCATCTCCATCACGTCGTACACGGACTCGATACCCGCTTCCTTGCACCGTCGGATGACCTGGGAACAGGGGACGATCAGTCACTCGCGCTTTCTCGTCGTTGGATACACACCTCGGACTCGAAATGTGGAATCTGCTTCAAGGGCGAATCCGTCTCCCACATGGCCTGCACGCACATCTGCGATAGATCCATCGCTCCCAGTGCGTTCAACCACCCGTTTGACGACATCACGTCCACGCAGGCCGAAAGCAAGTTCAACACCTTGTCGAGCACCAACGCTTGGTCGGCGGCGAGATCGGGCGGTAGCTGTATGCGCGAAAAGTGGGCTTGCAGGAGCAGGAACGTCTTGAAATGCGGCGCCTCAAAGTCGGCTTGTTCGAGCTTGACGGGAAGTCGGTCGTATATCCGACGGAGAACCACGTCCTCGTGGCGACGGATCGGAATCGTCTCAAACTCGGCAGACGACGAGACGACTTCCAGCAAGCCTTTGAGTTTCGTGCGCTCCTTGAGCGATAGCGTGTAGACCTCGACGGTGACATCTAAAGCGATCAGCGACGTGTCCACTATACCATAAACCACCACTCACAAGAGATGTTGTAATAAGCCGCGATCATGCCGAGGTTCAGCGCAGAGACATCCATTTCGTCTTCTGTAGGGACCATCGAGAAAAATAAAGTAGAGGTTCATGCATCACTTACCGATCGCAATACATTTCGAGTTGACGAGATCTTGCAACGTGTTCTCCACCAATTCCGACAGATGGTCGGACAGCGCTTGATGGCTGACATTGTGCAGATTGTAATAATTCGGATTCTGCGTCATCCGGCGATAGAAATACGACCACGTTAGGATATCCTGCAACAAAAACCCTCTGGTAAGTAAATCCCGAAAAACGATCAGGCCGTCGGCACGCACCATCGCATCCTGCTTGTTCTCGATCGTCTTGACAGCAATCTCAGCCAAAAAGTAATCGTGAAGAAGGTGCGTCGGTAGGTGAGACTCGATCGGCAACCCCTCGGACAAGAACTTTTTGTAAAAGTCCTTGCGCGTCTGTTGGCACATCAGCACGCATCGACTGCGATCGTCCTCCCTTGGTCGACACGCTCTGCCCATCATCTGCAGCACGTCCATCACGGGATAATCCACATAACGGTGCTCCTTGCCCTCGAAGAATTGCACGCCCATGATGATCACCATGTAACTCGCCACCGGTAGACTCCACGTTGTATCCTATCCAGTGCGTCAAGTCGTTGAAAAACCACTAAAGGAGACGGACGGTACCTTGGAGGCCACCAAAACCTGGATCGCACCCGACTCGAACAACCGCTCCACGATCACCTTGTCTTGCCTACTCAGCGCCTCGTGGTAATACCCGATGCCGCGCTTCAAACACTCCATGAGACCCTTGTCGTTGACATGGTCAAGGTGTGGTTGGAGCTCCGCCTCTTCAATATTCAAGAACCGGTCAGGTTTGTCGTCAGCGGTACAGTGCAACAGTAGATCATCCACGGTCATGCGACACTGGCGTCGCGATGAGACAAACACGATGACAGGCTTCGTCGGCGCATATTCCATGATGGCAAGATAGGCCGGCTTGGACATGGCAATCATCAACGAAGGATAATGAGGGATGGTGAAGCTCTGGAGGTGGATGTCCATGTCAAGGGGCCGCGAGCTAAATCAATCATAAGTGGCGAACAGACAACCTACGCCGACCTTGCTTACCTTGGTGAAAAATTGAAAATGGCATGTGATGGTGCGCCAATCCACTCCCCAAGATCCCGGGCGTTTGCGAGCGATACACCACAGGCAACGATACGCGTCTTGATCTCCGTCTGTGCCGAGACGTACCGCGTCCTCGAGATAATCACCTCATACGTCGGACCAACTTCCCCGCCGAGGAGTTGGATCTCGTCGGCAATAAGTAAAGCGATGGTCTGCACGTTCTTCCTTTGACGCCATCTGCGCGACAAGACGTCCCACTAATCCAGACCATCAGCCATCAAACAGAAAGTACAAGTAAAAACACTCACTTGACTCGGCGTGCACACAATGACATCCCCCTTCTCCAACAAACGCAAGTCCGAACTCGTCTCGCCTGTCAAACTCACAATCTCTTTGCCACCCTGTACATCGCTAAATTTACGACGCCACTCCGCAACACGCTGGTCCACCATCTCTTGATACGGCGCTACGCAAACCGCTCGCGAGTTGTCCTTCTTGTTCCATAGCTTGAGCAATGCGAATTCAGCGCAGATCGTCTTCCCGCCTCCCGTCGGAGCACCAACAAACACGTTCTCGTCAGAGGTGTAGAGCGCTTGGAACACTTGCGTTTGGATCTTGTTGAACGTCTGGATCGTATTCGAGTAGATCGCCTCGAATTCCTTGTTGTGCAATGGAGAAAGAGGTAGAGGTCGGAGCTCGAGGAGGGGTGTCGGAGGTAGAAACTTTTCAGGAAGGATCAGGTGTTTGAACGAAATCGGTAGTCTCGTCTCTGCGTGCAACCATCTGTCCGATACTACCGAGATGCAGTGATTGGGAGGGACGGGTTCGAACATTGGGACAGTGATAGTCACGTTGTGCTCGTCTTCTGAATACCGCCGATGAAGGATGAAGGAGTCGTGGAAGAGAATTATCTCGCCGCCGTGAATCTTCTCTTCCCAACGGAAATCGGGGACGACGGACAAGTCGATACGCAAGAGAGAGTGGGTAACAGGTTGCAGTTGCGCTTGCAATCTGCAAATTCGGGTAAAGATCACACTCGATACACAGAAAAAAAAAGTACCCACTGCAACTTGGGGAAGTTGTACGAGTCGGTGTACGAATCGGCCGGCATTAGGGATACCGATAAGCTCTCCGAGTTCCGGTGGATTCAGATCAAAGTACCGGTACCATGGCTAGAATCATGTCAGTACCCCCGCACATTCTACATAGCCAGACGTACGAATTGTTTCCCCTCCGCCTTCCTGATCACTTCCTGAGGAACACCCTTGAATTGACGCAGTTAATTCCCACCTTTGCATCAGTCAGGCACCAAGATCGAAGAAGAAGGAAACGGCTACACTCACATTCGCCGCTCTACCATTTTGCACGGCGCAAGACACGTTCGGGCCGGTACGGCCCATCCCCGCTTAAGATATATCTTAAACATGGCGCGTAGTATGCGTCCGGCTGATTGTTGCACGAATACCATGTCTGCAACCAGAGCAAATCCTAACAAGCCACAGTCGTGAATGACGCGATACGTACCCTCAAGCTTGAGTTGTGATATATGGGCCTGCAAAAGTACGTTGATTTTGGCGGCGGGCTTATAGACGCTCTCCTTGACGGGGATAAGAAGTTTCGCGAGTTCGAGCTTCTCTTCTTGTCGTACCTTGCGATGGCGTTGAGTGATTCAGTCCAACAACAGTTGTCGGATCACTTACGGGCAACAACTTGAACTCGTCCGAGAGCGCAAACACCCGGAACAACTTCAAAGTCGACATTGTCGGCCGCTTGTGCTGGCTGTACGTCGCCATCGAGTTATGGGTCACATAGTTATGTGACGCAATACAACCCAGTTCAGTGCTCTGGAATCTTCCAGAAGAGCGCTCATACTTGATGAGGTGGCATTTTTCGAGGAGGGCTGCGGCAGAGTGAACGATGTCTGCATGCTTCTGAACCAGCCCGTCATCGTCTTCTTGGTAATCGACTCCGACCCAGGGGACTTGGGCATACGCACGTACCTGGCGACGGCACGTCAGGCAGGGGAAGACCCATGAATGAAGCCAACTCACAAATATGTGTACCCCGACCATTGAACAGCTTCATCGCGATTCCTGTCCGTTCCAAGTACAATCTCCGCGTTCAGATTGTCCGCCAGCTTGGACACGAACTGCGATTCAATGGGCAATTGCTGGTTCATGAGCGACAAGTAATACTGCAGCTCCGAGTGGTTCGCGATGATAATGCCTTCTCCGTAAGTGTCATATTGCGGTCGCCCAGCTCGTCCAAGCATCTGGAAAACATCTTGGGAAGACAACTCCGCCCAGTGTCCCTTCTCCGGGTTGTAGATCTGCGTCCCTTTGATGATGACGGTGTGTAGGGGCAGGTTCACCCCCCACACAAGCGTTGCTGTGCAGACCAATACTCGGAAGAGCCGTTCACGAAGAGTTCCTCCACAAGTGTCATTGAAGGCAGATGGGGTGCGGCGCCGTTGATGGAAGCAAGTAAAATCGAGTAGTCCATGGAAACAAACATTGGCATGTAGGAACGAAAGAGACCGCTACCGCGATTACCACTTATGGGAACATGAAAAGCGAGAGCAGGCCACGCCGTGATGAAGAAAAAGGAATACGACGTCCGCGTGATCCGTAATGATACAGCGGTTGTCGTGAAGAGACAGCTTTTTGGGTTTGTCTACGTATTGGGCAATAGAAGACATGTACTATTCGGCACTTCAATTTTCACCTCAGTACATACACTTTACGGTCATAAGGGAGCGAACCCTTGGACATGCCATCATATGACCTCTTGTGGGCAATAGGGACAGGGAGTGAATGTCAATACCTCAGGTTCGTTGTTGTCCAAAAATGTCAAGCCGAGAGCCCGAACAATGCGATCCAAAAGAATAAGGGATTGTCTCTCACGTTCTGGCGTGTAGAGACGGTGTGCAGAAGACTCAAAGACAGTGAGAATCTATAGCACAACATAAGGGTTGACGGTGGAAAGATGGAAATGGACACATACGAGCGCGGCCTTTGCAAGGGTTATGTCGATCCACTGCGCATTCCAGGAGGCTTCGAGATACGCTTGGGCTTGGTCTCGGAGCCAAGCAGCACGCATTTGGCCTGTCGTGCTGAGTTCCATCTCACTTGACTTCAGAGTGGCAAGAGCTAGTCCAGCAAAGACAAGCGAAGGTTGCATTACCCGCCGTTCTTCAGGGTTGTACAAACTCCGCATGAAGTCAGGAACATTGACAAAGGAAAGCCAGTAGCCAGTGGTGGTGAATCTGGTGAGAGTGAGGAAAGAGCGGAGAGGATATTTACAAGACGCACAGGGATGACAAATCAGAAGTAATGTCTTTGATACTGCAAAGGTGCTGAGACTGAGGTCAGAGGGGAACATCGTAGGTCTACTCACGACTGGTCATGGGTAGGAGAGTAACTGTTGACAAGATTGTCCCACCATTCCTCGTTGTTATGCTGGACAAATGGGGCAGGCGGTATCCAAAGCTTGTCGGCAATGTGGCGATCGGGGAGTCGAGAGCAAGACCATAGGGAAGCTGAGGGGTACTCCTGGTCTGGACATGCGGTGGAATAGCCATCAGCAGATGAGAGACTTCTTGATGGGATGGAAGAGGAAAGGTCAGAGCCTTGGGGAGAGCTGTCTGCGGGACGCTTCTTGTAAGAGCGCTGACGGGTTCCGGGATGCTTATCGGGGCCTCGACGCTTTGGGACGGCATCGTACTGACACTCATTCGATCGGCGAACACAATTCTGGCATATTGGACGTGTCGAGTCACAACGGATCTTTCTTGCACGGCTTCAAAAGCATGTGAACAAGTAAGGGAGAAGCGGAACAGGGAAAGCTTACCACTGATGACAGGCAATGACGAGGTTTGAGCCTTTGTGCCACGGAGGAGGGAACTGTGTGGAGTGGGATGGCGGGGAGGTGCATTTGAGGGGTGGCGATTGGTGATCAGAGTCTTGTGGGAGGAGGGAAGCGGAAGAGGACTGTGGGATGATCATGGCAGGCACTCTGAGGCAAGGCAACACTTCTCGTCACTTTTTATTGATTTAGGAAAAGCCTGATTAGCAGGCAGAGTATGGAACCCCATGTCAATGTGGTCGAGTAACGTCAGCGCTTAACAGTCCCTTAAGGGACATATGAAAGTTCTGATTGGTCGAAACTGCTTGTTATCAAGCCTTATAAGGAATACAAAACCTGAACTGACCAAGAATGGATACTCGTTGAGTCCTTGGAAAATGCTAATGAGCACGAGGTCGTGGTGACGTGTATGGACCCTAGGGTCTAGTCTTCCGTCTGGGGCTGCGCCTCGCTAGGGACCCAGATGATGTCGTCTTCATCACCCTCACCTG
This sequence comes from Phylloporus cf. tubipes, assembly GCA_038094315.1. Classification (NCBI taxonomy): domain Eukaryota; kingdom Fungi; phylum Basidiomycota; class Agaricomycetes; order Boletales; family Boletaceae; genus Phylloporus; species Phylloporus cf. tubipes. The sequence continues at coordinate 6,468 of JBBPTZ010000881.1, forward strand.
CTTCGTTCTCCCCAGGTGTCCACTCTCCATCGCTCACCAACATCCCAGCCCAGCCCTCCCTTTCTGGCGTTGCAATCTTGGCACCTCGTGATCTTAGGAAGGACACAACCTCATGCGCAGACCTGAACCCTTGTACCTAGTTTCGTACAGTCTTTCTCGACAGGGTCCCTGGCACGCGAGGAACGTGACGTACAGGCCAGTTGGATTCGGACATGTAGAAAAGGATCACAATTAGTGGGCTACTAGATACGAATACCTTATCTCCATCGAACTGCGGAATACCATATCATTGGCACGTCGTGACGATGTGTGATGGTCGTGCATGCAGGACAGAGCAAAGTGCTACGAACGGAGTCTATGATAGTGTGACATGCCATGTTGGTATGGTGGCCATGAGTCGCGATTGCCTTCTCTGGCATCAGCGGAGTTAAACGTTTTTGGTGATGCCAGTGTTCCCGCTAGTGCCACCACGTGACAACGAGGAACGACGGGCGTAAAAAAAAAAGGCAGCTTTCATGGCTTATGCTGTCATCCACTTCCAGGCGCTAGTGAAGCTCTTGATGCGTTGCATGACTGCGCTCGGGGTTCATGATCTAGCCAGGCTCTGACAATGGAACTGTCAGCATCTCCCTTTTCAGTGAGTTGTTGGGTGGCTCAGTCCCCTAGCGCTCCTGGCACCATCAGTGTCGTTTCAAGCACCAGAACACCGAGTTGTCACTGGAAATCCCCCTCCCTCACCCCCGTCATGTCCGATCACACACAGATGGTGTTGATCACCTTTGCCGTGTTGATGTAAGGGCAAATACTCACCTTTTGCCCCAAGGTGTCTCGGTGAGTACTCCCGTCATTCCTAGCACACATGTTGCATCTAATCAAGTCCCAGTACTTCATGTCTCCCCGGAGTGCCAAATTATGTCCCAAACGCTCCCCATCATCCTGTCGTCTCAGTGCAACCGCTTGTCTTGCGCCCTCACCATATCTACTGAACCCAACAGCTTGTTCTTCGACCCACATACTCACTGTCGCCCACGCTGTGTTCAACTGAGCACCTCCGCTCGCCTCACTCCCTCGTCGAGTCATTTCGCCTATCCCCATGCGTCCGTTTGCGCCCATCATTGCCATGCAAGTCGCCAGTGTGTGCGAGCCGAGCCGGGCCGAGTTAGGCCGGGCCAAGCCAGGCCCTGATGTAGGGCCCGGCTTCTATGACGACTGGGCCGTAAGCCGGGGTAAGGGGATACGGACAGGCAACCGCATGAGCCCATGCAAGTTCTACACTCTTACCTGTACCTGTACTAGCCCACAGGTTGGTGTGACAACGGTGATCCATCAACGACAACTACGACGACGACACGGCCGCACCCCCGGGCCCTATCTACATCAACAACGATGATACCACGATGGTACAACGACAACGACAACGACTGTATGACGTGACGGCGACACAATCACACCACCACCACGACGGCTACACAGTAGTACAACTACGACGGCGACGGTGACACGGTCCCACTACCCCATCGACGATGACGGTGACCACAGGCAACGCGGTCACACCACCACCATCCAGACGACGGCAACGGCAACGGCGGCACGGTCCCATCACCATCACCACCGCCCACACGATCGGTAGTGGTGGCAATACGGTAGAAAAGATGGACTGAAAGAGTGGGGACCGAACCGTCGGTCGTTTGGGATCTTGGACGTGGATTGAGACTCACATGGCGAAAAACGCCCCCGCCATAAGGGTCGACATCGTGGTCGTAAAGCCAGGGACCCTCTTTTACTACGAAGCCCGTCAGATTCAGGACACGCGAAATGCGGTGTATTCACTGCAAGAATAGGAAGTGAGCGGAGGGGCGAGCTGGTGGTCGTATTGGAGTCTTGGTGCAAAAGCCAGTGACGACGCGAGGAGGAAGAGCTCCATATTTGTCAGCAAGGGTTTTGCCAACTGGCACCAAATCCAAAGTCGCTATCGCCTACCTCGCGGACGGTCAACCTACATCTCACTCGGCCCCGCCCTGAACCTTTTGAAATCGTCCCCAACCCGCTACACCGAACATGGCGTCTCAAACCCCTCCTCTGCAGCCGATGTACACACCCTAGAAGCTGTCTATCTCGCCTGGCTCCTCCGCGATGCACCCAGCGCCGAGTACATGCGACAAGCCCGCGAAAGGGGCCTCACCGTCGGGTTCATAAGTGTCACGGAGCGAGAGAGTCTCGTAGAGTGACTGGAAGGCAAGGTCGCCGATTTGGAACGGATAAGACCATTGGCAAGCGGTGCGCTTTGTCCCCCTCGTATGTTTCCTTTGGTTTATGCGTTCATTTCTCGCTGGGACCAGAGTCGACGACACTGTCTGGTGCGCCACCACGTCGCTCAGGTGCGACTAGTGTATTGCCATCTACCACTCCTGAGCACGCATTGTACTCGCACGCGCTCGATGCACTGTCGCCCAACAAACGGCGGTACGTCGCCGACGCACAAGGCATGGAAGTCGTCAAGCGAATCAAGCAAAACGAAGTCGAGCTTCGAGGCAGAAATACCGTGCTGGGAGGCACTAAACCCAACGTACGTCTCCATCTCTACACGGTACGGTACGAACAGGGCGTTATATGCGATCGTTTCAGAACTTTTCTACGCTCCACTCCGATTTCACCGACCAGTTAAAAGAGGCAAACCGGGAAGTGCAACCACCCATACGCCGTCAACAGGTCCGTCAATGCAGGCGTGCAAGCCAGTACGTCCTCCCTCTCTGTTCTCCACGTCTTCTTCTTACATCCCTCCAGAAAATATGTCCCCAATAATTATGATATCCTTGTCTCCCGCGGCATCGATCACCAGTCAAGCGATTTTTGTAAGAAGCCGTGCAAGCTCTGGGCTGTCTCTCCCCCTCGGTGTGTACTCACGTGCTTCAGCTTCGAACCTTCGACCACCGCACGCGAACGCGCAGCAGCAGGAAACACACGTGCCGAAGATATCCTCCACATCGACCGACGACGCGACCCGCCCACTGCCTCTGCCGCCGCCTTTTCCGCCACTAGCGCCTCGTCCAACGCCACTGCTGCCGCCCTGCACGGGACCGCCTCCGGGACGGTCCAGCGCTACTTTATCGCTGATAGCACCGACGTGCTGCAGAAATTCGGCGCGGACGCATGGGAGCGTGTCGTGTGCATGATGATGACTGGTCAGGCGTGGCAATTTCGACCGTACAAGTGGAATGAACCGCGAACGCTGTTTCATCACGGTGCGTGCCTATGTATTCGCTTGAGATGGACGGAGGGGCTGATGGCTCTTGGCGACGGTCAATCAAAGGGATCTACTTTACGTGGGCCAACGATCTGCCCAACGCAAGGATCAAGGACTGGAACGTGAAAGTGAGCCGTCGCATCCTGTCGTGATTCAAACTTACGCCTACGTCCCTAAGTCGGTGGTTGCACATTTCTGGAAGGTCATTGACGACTGGACCTTGGGTAACAAGCCTTGGTTGCTTAGGTCATGAGCAAGGGACGAGGGGTCTTCAATGACATGTACATTCTACTTCTACCTCGGACTTTTTGAAAAGCCCGCTAGCGAGCTTTATACAATTGCAACCTGACATTTGTTAACCAAGACATACGATGCACGGCTCATACATCTTAAGAGAAAAAGACACATCCGTACATGACCTATGATATGGAGCGGGACAGGCCAACGAAGTGATGGTGCAAGAGAACTGCATTGAAGGATCTGCTCAAGGCTAACAAGCCTTGCGAGCGACGTCGGTTGCACCCATTGTGCAGTCTGGCTCGACATGCACTAACCCCCCAAACGCAGCGCGGTTATGCTGGCGGCAAGCAGTGATCACAGCAATGCTATCACCACATTGCTGCTGGTAATAAGTCACCAATATATGCCATGTCCCTCGCATTTCTTCACATCACAGCAAAACACCACCCCTGATCACCAGCCCTCAACACCCTGCATCACCGCCAACTTTCCCTTCTTGCGGTACAGTTAAACCTTGACTTCTCCATGACTTGAAACCCGACGAAGGGACCCGCAAGCAAAGGATCTCCGGATCTTCCTCAGCAGCCAAGGTGCTGAGCTTTTTCGACAAGCACTGTTTCTCCACCGATCCCACACAATTGCGGCAGACTTGTGCATTCTCACTGGCGTGCGCGGGATAGTGTTATCCCGGAACAGAGCGGAGAACTGGCGAGACAAACATTTTCCGCGCTTCAACAACTTTGGTGACCAGGACTGCCCGCTCATGCTGGAGTGCTGCGCAAAGGACGTGCCAGATCGCGTCCCTCGGCTCTCCTTGTCTCCTGCCTGCTGACCCTTGACCTCGACCTGGCACGCTTGCATCGGAGCGCTCGCTCCAGGCGCTGCCGATACCGCTATATCCGGCGCCATTTGCGTCAATTCACTGCCCGCGGTCGCGCCCGCCAGCTCGTCTTGCCTCCTCCCCACCCATCTGGCCTCCCAGCCCTCTATCTCGAGCTGGCGGGCTCCAATCGTCGGCGTGCTGGTCTAGTCCACTGGCGGGGCATTCTTGGTCGCTGCGAAGACCACCCAGCCCAGTTTCACGAGGGGTTTTAGGGCCCGAAGTTCGCGCGTGAGACATCCGGGAGACCGCGCGCCTGATTCTTTCGGGGACGAGGTTTTGCGGCACACCCCGGCGCAAGTATTGCCAAAGCTCGCTTGAGGGAGTGCTTTTGGCAAGCCAAAGTAGGCGGGTTTGAGGATCAAATGCAGGTGCAGCAAGCTGAGAGGCAAAGCCCGGGCACCCGTTCCGGCCTGCAAAGAGACCAACTGATTTGGCGCCGGCGTGTGCGGTCGCCGGACACCGGTTCGCCATCGGGAGGCTGGAGTTGAACGATGGGGCGGCGCAGCCAATCCACCAGAGACGACCGGCAATCGCGAGAGCGAGGGTGACATTGAGGATGATTTCCGATGCCTACCCGGTTAACCCGGGCAGGAGGCGGTTGGCGTTGAGCCGGGCAGGCTGGTGATTTGGCCGGGTTGGGCGTGCGACTGCCCTGCCGCGCACCGCCGCTGGAAGGGTGTTCGCACGCCAGTTCCAGATGCCGCCTGAAGTACCGGCCTCCAATATAATCTGCCCCGCATTTCCCACCCCCGGATGGGCAGCCAGCAATGCCAGAGGTGGAGTTGTTGGTGCACCGGCTGGTGTTCACTGGGTTTCCCCAGCGACTGCGTAATCACCCGGCAAAGCCAGAGCACTAGAGGCAGGCCAGTCTCCCAAACAAATTCTCCGCCGCGCGAGCATCGCGAAGCAGGCCACCCGGCTCTTCCCGAGACAAATAACCGGATGCGGCCGAGGCCAAAAGAGTTGCCCAGGCCGGGCGGGACCAACCCCGACCAATCTGACTCTTGCCGAGGCAAACGGCCGGGTGTAGCCGGCCCCGGGCACGTGAGGCGAGACTAGAATGGGAGGGACCACCAATGTGGGTCGTACAAATGGTCGGGGAAGCTTCCGCTGGCAAGAGTGTTTGGATGGGCGAGTACCTGGGTACGGCCGCGCTATCCAGAGAGACCTAAACGCCGCGCGCGCGGCAGACAGGCGTTGGCTGCACCATTGCATTCCGAGTCTGCGCGCGTGGACGATGCCGAGTTCAGCAAGCCCGTCGAGAGCCTTGGTGATGACACCCCGAGCCACTTTTGGTGGGGAACGTCCACCGTTCCAATACGAACCATCCCGAGATGGAAACGAGATCTGGTGACACAATAAGCTAAGTGAGAAGTGAGGTCACAGCGAGCTTCCAAGCAAAGTGGGACAAAACGCACAGTCAGGATTGCTGTGATCGCCGGCGTGATGGGGTTCTGAAAATCAAACGCATCGATGTAGGGAAAAGACAGGGTCAAGGGCATGCGTAAGGAGGCTGTACCTGTCCGGATGCATATTTAAAAAGCGCGATACCCGCAGGAAAACACAGAATGGCGATCACAAGAAGGACCCCTTCATCCGCATGAGTAACCCCCTTGGGACCCGATGCAAAGGAGAGCGACTGCACGATCCAAGCGAGGGTTTCGTGAATGGGAGAATGCAGATAGACAAATACACTTACTAGATGGACCGTTTCCAGGTAAGACCCAGAAGACTGTTAACACCAGCGAGGCCGTCCAAAACATGTTAACGCTTTTGGCAAGGACCCTGCCCGTCACGCGACTCGAACATACCAAGAAGCCTGCTTCATCTGCTTGTCGTCTGCATCTTGCGAGAGCAGGACTTAAATTAAGCACGATTGGCATGCTTGCGGAGTACTACTCCCCCTTGACGAGTTCGAGACATCGAGCGTCCAGTACGCGCCGACAAACTTGGCCGCATCTCGCCTGCAGAGCTAAAAAAGGGTCAGTGTATGCAATGCGGACCCGCATAGGGAGGAACGTACATTTGTCGGACGTCAACACATTTCGCTTGTCGTCTTCCATCTCCATCACGTCGTACACGGACTCGATGCCCGCCTCCTTGCACCGTCAGATGGCCTGGAAGTAGGGGGCAATCAGCCACCCGCGCTCAGTCGTAGCTAGATACGCACCTCGGGCGAGGAGGTACTCGAGGTTGAAGCGCTTGTTACGCTTGGCTTCACCTTCGGCAATGCGAGCGGCATTGCGAGGGTGTTCAGCGAGCTCTTTCCAGTGCTTCTTGAAGTACGTGTAGTACCGCTTGACGGCCTTGGGATCCCTGTCCTGAATCTCGGAAGCGAGCAAGTCATAGTCGTCGGTCCTATACAGGAAACAAAGATCAGCGTGCTGAATAGCGCAAGCACGACAGCATCAAACCGACCATCCATAACTCTCCAAAGCACGGACGAACTGCTGGAAACCTCACCGGCTCCAGTCGTGGAAACCGGCCTCCGTATATATTGCTCCTTCAGAGCTTGCTCTTCCTCCGTCAGCGGTTCAGCTACGAGGCGTGTCAGCTTCGTCATTGGGTGATTTCAAATGGCGTTCTTACCAGTGTCAATGAACTCTTGGGTGGCGGCGCGCTCCGCCTCGAGTTTCTCTGGCGTGTCCCTCGTCGTCTCAGAAACGCCGTTCAAGCGCTTGACAAAACGCCATTTAACCATCTTCAACTCCCCACGACCAGCGACATACCTTGAACACAGCCAACTCCCTCTCCTAAAGCTGAGCTAAAGCGGGATCGAAGAATCGAAAGTCTTGGCTGTGGAATACATCTCGTCAGGAGCCTCGCAACGACCGTCCTTTGGTAGGCTCACATTTGGATTTGTTTCGGCGCACGCGGCAACTTGGGCGCCTTCTCCGTCTTGGACGGCCCAGCGCGCAACGTGTCCTTGAAGTAGCTGTCCACTAAATAGGTCAACTTCCTCTCCCGCTTCGAAAGTCTTCTCCCTCCCATTGCTGCAGTGAGTTGTCCGACTTGAAGTTGCTCAGATCTTCAAGGTTGAGGCCCTCGTATTTGCTGTCGAGCTCCGCGGTACGCTCTTCGCCGCACTGGATGATGGCTTCGATGTCGTCATTGATGAGCATACTGGTGTCCGAGACGTGAATGAGAACAGCGAGACGTG
>JBBPTZ010000882.1:0-13980 GCA_038094315.1 Phylloporus cf. tubipes
CGCCGAGCTTATTGTACCGAGTCGAGAGATAGCTTGCAAGATTGCTCAAAGACATTGACCGGTTGGGGTGACCTTTTGGACGCAAATCCAATGCTTCTCGATTGTGCGTGATTGCATCCTCCAGGTCCTGCATCCCGCCGAGCTTATTGTACCGAGTCCAGAGATAGCCTGCAAGATTGCTCAAAGACGTCGACCGGTTGGGGTGACCTTTTGGACGTAAATCTAATGCTTCTCGATCGAGCATGATCGCATCCTCCAGGTCTTGCATCCTACCGAGCTGATTGTACCAAGTCCAGAGCCGGATTGCAAGATTGCTCAAAGACGTCGACCGGTCAGGGTGACCTTTTGGACGTAAATCCAATGCTTCTCGATCAAGCATGATCGCATCCTCCAGGTCCTGCATCCCACCAAGTTGATTGTACCGAGTTGAGAGATGGTTTGCGAGGTTGCTCAAAGACGTCGACCGGTCAGGGTGACCTTTTGGACATAAATCCAATGCTTCTCGATCAAGCATGATTGCATCCTCCAGGTCCTGCATCCCGCCGAGCTGATTGTAGCGAGTCGAGAGCCGGATTGCAAGCCACATCAAAGAAATATCTCGTTTGGGGTGATTGGGCGGACAAAGTTGTAGTGCTTCGCGATCGAGCCTGATCGCTTCGTCAATGTAATTCGTCCCATCTCCTTGTGTAAATTTGGCAGCAAGAGACTCTGCCCGTGAATGCAATGATTCGACTGACAATAAGATGGTCACTTCGCTGTGCTGTATATAAACTGGTAAAATACGCACCTCGTGAATCCATGAAGATGGCGAAAATGTGAGAATGCTAAGATGCGGATTCACGTTCGAATGACCCTGTCCAACTTGCAAGTGCAGTCACTTGTGTTCAGTATTTTTTGCACGCTAACAGGAGGACAAAAGTACCTTCTGGGACCGGTTGGTTCACTGAACACGGTGGTTTGGGAAAAGCCTAGTGGGATGCGCAATTGCAGGATACAACGAGGCAGTCGGTCACGTGTGCTACTACTCCCGAACACTGCCCCGAGGTATTGGCTGAACTGGCACCCAAGGCCATACATACATACCCCATTGCCGTGTAGTGTTGTGCACATTTTTTCTCTGCACAAGATGGCAGGGGAACCAGGCACGACTGAGTGCGAGGACCCGGAACCACTCGGCAAACTCGTGGCGATTGTTACAAGGACAATATATGGAAAGATCATCTGAGAGCCGAAGCTGTGTTGGCCGAGGCCCTGGTGCACCTCGTGCTCGATTTTAGCGAGAAACGACCCTTGCCATCGTCCAGTCGTAACTCCCAATTGCCCACAGACGAGCCGTACGCTGCCTTGCAGATGCGTATTCATTATGGAATGACGCTAGGTTGTGATGGACGCATTCCTCTTGTCGACGTCCAGCTCGAACGATGATGTATGGCAGAAGACGGAAACGTTTTCCAAGCAGACTGGACGGAGCAGTGGCGAGCCAGCAGAAGACGGACGCAGAAGATGACGACAGTATCACACTATATGGTGAGACCATGTACCCATGGCGATTGGTCAACACATTCATCGCCAGTATATTAACGGTTGCACTCGCAGGTTGGATTTTACGAGCGGATGACGTGGCGTTTTCAATGCCAGCAAACTTCGAAGGTATGACTGTAGTTCACGAAAAGCATGCCGCCACGGGGGGACTGTCTATAAACTCAATCAGATCTTATATGGAACAACAGGAGATGTCGTACAGACAGTAGAAACCGATTCCCCATCACGACGTTTCGCCCTAGGATTAATCAGTTGGAATGTAACATACATGAGTCTGCGTGCCTACCACGATCAGACAAAAACAGAATATGTAATCCAAACGCAGAATGAAAACAAAATGACGTGCGTTTGGATTCTCTTTGCCAACAGTAGACCATTCTGCGTACTGGTTCCTGTGAACAATACGGCGGTGCGTTTGGTTCCAGTGGTTGCGTGTTTGAAGGTTGGAGCGGGTGCGCGTGTAGCGTCAACAATCGTCATAATGTAAAAGTTTTATTCCGAGTGCGCTGGAGGCTCGGAATGATTGTTGACCACTTCCATATTGGTTGAGGAAAATATTACCCGACATGCTGTTGCCAAAATGTGAGGCTTGTACTACACATGGAGTCGAACGGCCAGGTAATTGAATAGTCACAAGCGGAACGACCTCCTGCTACGGACGGCAGCTGACAAGGGAATCTGAAAAGTTGGATCATATTGCCATGTGCAAATAAGAGTCAACGACTTACGCCGGTTGCGAAGAAAGTAGCCCAACGACCCAAACAATGACGATATTCACGCCCGGCCAACTGTTTTTCCGAGGTGCTGCGAAGTCTGGTGGAGAGGGTTGGATGCTGCAGGTGAGAAAAACTTTTATGCTTTGGCCATTGGAATCGTCAGAAATCCAAGATAAACGACGGAACAACTTACGGGGACTATGGCGGGAGGTTGTTTGTTTTCCTATGAGATGCCTCGAACTTTAACCAAGTCTTACGTAGCGACAGGCCGTGGGAATTCACCAAGGTCTTGGCTAGGAGTCCGGACTATTCCGGCAGTCACGAGATGTCACTAGGTTTTGCACGACTTGCTGATGATACGTCCTGAAGCGGGTAACTCGTCACCATCGTCTGTTTGAAAACATTTTGTAGCAAACATTCGAGAATACGACACACATGGGCACCTGAGAAACGAGTGCGATCTGTTTCCAGTACTGAATCATTGAGCAAAATGCGATCAAACAAGGGACCATAGAGTCATTCGACTCGTCACATCAACATGATGGTATCAAAAAGAGTCGTCATGCTGTTATCACAACAACGAGTGCAACAAATGCACCAGGCGAGAGACCACGGAGATTACAAACGCTGGGTCGTGTCTGATATTGGAAGTCAACGACTTCGAACTGGATATCTTACCAGCAGTGGACTCAGCATCGATGGAGGGCGTTGCATCAAACAATGAAGTAGCAGCAGTTCGAGCCGACTCCGTTAGAAAAGATATTTCCCGCTTGTTATCGTGCTCTATGGAAACCGTTTAGTTCGAGACCACGTTTGCCAAGGAGGCGGCACCGCCCGCACTGAACATCGTGAACCCGCGCAGTCGACCTTGGGCGGAGATCATCGCGTTCGTGCGACGGGTGGTCATCAAAAGAAAGGCCCTGATCGATACCGAGGACGTTCTCCCGATCGTTCCATTTGGGGAGTGGTTTGCCCGGTTGGAGAGCAAGGCGGAGAGCCCATCCGAGGACGATTTGGTGAAGATCGTACGTGTGGTGTTTGGGATGGACGGAGTAGGTTACTGACTGTCTCTTGTAGCCCGGGATCAAGCTGCTCGAGTTCTTCCGTGCGTTGACGCGGGGTGACAAGGCGATTCGGGAGGCTGGGGTTGTCAGCACGGAGGCGGCAGGGATGACCAACTTTGGTACTACGAAGGTGCAGCAGGTCAGTCCGACGATGGGGAAGATGCAAGCGGTGGGAGAGGTCGAGGCGGATGCGTGGGTGGGGTATTGGATCTCGAAAGGTGCATTTTGAAACATGGGCAACGCGATGTTCTCATGGTATACAACGAATTCGGTGGGTAGAGGTGTACGATTGGGTTTGACGAGAAAGGGTCGAACAACGGTATAGTAGTTCATTCGGAATGATAACTTGAAACGGAACCCACTTGACTTAGTACGGCGCACCGGCATCTGGAAGATGCCAGGCCGGGTGTTTACCTGAGGCTGATTGACTCGGGTCACTGCCGGCAGGCGGACCACGCATCGACGTCAAGTTCCTGGTTCGTTGATAAATCGGTAGAATACGAACTCAACGGCATCTAGAAATTAGTATACAATGATATCATTACAGTGTTTCAGAATACGGGAGGATAAATATCTCAGTTACACTGGCAGCAGGCATGAAACTCGAGCAGAATGAGAATAGAGGATCAGGTATCGATCAAGGCCGCAATGAAAAAAGAAGAGAAGAGAAAATAAAGGTATCGAGACCGCAGCATCCATATCAGCAAGTACGATAAACAAACTGCGAAATTGCGAAACCAGGAACACGAAATCATGCACCGAGGTGGATATACAGAATCCTTTGATCGAGCGGTATACCCTTGACCCTTCGCATCGTCTCGTTCAGCGCGTAAGCCGCCCGGGTATAATCCAAACCGCCCCCGTTCTCGAGCATGTATTCATAGAACGCCGATGTGATCTTGTTCGTCTCCGCATCGTCCACTGCCCACATCGTCCCAATCACAGATCGGAACCCGATGAACTGCATCGCCGACGCGAGATGAATCACCTCATCGGGACTCTCTTCGTCTCCAACCGTCGTATGACACGCAGACAGGTATGCAAACTCGGCGTTCTCGGGCTCGCATCGGATAATCCGTTCGATCGTGAAACGTCCATCCTGGAGGGCGAACGCGGATTCGAACGGCTCTTTCCGGTTGGCGAGACCGTGGCATGCGATATGAGCCCATTCGCTCTTTCCGAGCTCTTCTGCAACACGCGAGATGGAAGATTCTGCACCTTCAATTTGGGTGAAGCTGGCAAGAGCCTCGACGTGCTGACCGATGTTTGCGAGTTCGGAGTTAACAGAGAGGAGTTGGGTCTCCCCGACCGCATTCGCTTGGCCGACCGCAACGAAACGTTTACGTGCACTGGTAGGTCTAAATGATGAAGCTCGCCTCGCGCGGATCAGAGCGCTCAAAGTAGGGGTGTAGGACGAGATGTAAAGTTGGGGAAAGGTCGGCTTCCCCTCCCGCTGCGGACCAGCAGCGTGCAAGGGAAGTGAAGAGAACTCCCCAGTTGGGCACCACCAAATCCGTGACCGAGTCGGAACGCACGTCTGAAGAAAATCGACGATCGGAGAGACAACCTGCTCCCAGAGTTTGCGTAAAAAAAATCTGAGCGGCTTCGTCATGTCCATTCTCTTTGCCTGAATAGCCAAGGTTTGGATCTCCTTCGATAGGTCTCGAACATCTTCTTGCGTGACCTGTAATGGGATATGAACTGGATCGCGATCGAGCAAAACGACGACTGCGTCGCAGCCATATTGACTTGAATTCACAATGATCATGGGTCCTCCACTGGCGGTGCATTGCAAGTCAGAAAAGAGAGGTGATGACAGAAATCGTGAGAAACGAGGCAAGGCCCGAATCTTGTCCACGATCGTTTTCAGCTGCAAATTCAGACAGCACAAACGTCCATGCTGGTCTGTATCTCACGAATGAGTGACGTCGTATGGTTAAACTCGTCTGCCAACATCTTTCCAGCCGGGCCAGACGCAATGACATCGTCGAGCGGGGAATGAAGTCGAGTGAGTTGGCCCCAAAAAACACCCTCAGGGGCCTTGTTCGAGGAGCTCCACTGCACGAACAGGAGTAGAGTTGCGAAGGCATGCTGAAAATGCGTCTACTGCGAGCGAGGCCGTGGCTTCCTTGACGAGAGAAAGGTGCTGGGGTAACAAAGGTAAACTAGCGAGATGCTCGGAGAGTAACCGAAGATATGTTTCGTATGCCAGAATTGTCGAGGGATGGTGGTATTGTTTAGCAGTACGGATCCATGACTAACAGCAGACAGATCTCATTTGAGGAGTGTCCACCAGCTCAGCATAGACACCGAATAACTCTTCTTTATCCCTTGGCTTGGTTGGTTGATTGAAATGTTTATGGAGACAGTGTGCCAGGCTGTTCAAAGACGACGACTAATCAGGGTGACCGGGCGGGCAAAGTTTCAGTGCTTCACGATCGAGTACGATCGCTTCGTCAATATAATTTGTCCCGTCTCCTCGTGTAAATTTGGAAGCGAGAGACTCAGGCAGTGAATGCAATGATTCGACTACAAGTAGACAATCATTTCACTGTGCTGTATATTAACTGGTAAAACACATACAGTTGATCAACTGTACCTTGTGGATCCATGGGGCTGGCGAAATGTGAGAAAACGAAGGTGCGAATTCACGCTCATTGAATAACCCTGTCTGCAAGTGGTATTCAATATTTGCTAACAGAAAGAGGGCAAGTACCTTCCAAGACCGGTTGGTTCACTGAACACGGTGGTTTGGGAAAACCTGGGATGCGCAATCGCAGGATAGACTTTTCGCTCGAACGGGTACCAAATCATGTGTAGCAGAAGTGTTTCCGAAGCAGACCGGATAGGAACACTGGGCAGGTATTCATGATTCGTGGCACCAGGCCCTCCAGAACGAAAATACATGCCCACAGTATAACACGAATTCTAATGCTGTGCACACCTGCATTCACTGAGAGATAAAATAATATCCTACCCTTGCCTCACGGCGCTACATACCACCACAACGTAGTAACTCCAACGGGAAACGTGTATGTGGCCTGTAGGTTCCGAAATTAGCACGGGTCCAGCAACTAATCTGCCGCTGCTATAGGCGCACCTGCATTCCCCTGAACTCGATTGTTGCCATGACAGGCTGCGGGTCCCAGGTCGCCGAATCGCTGGCGTCTCTGCTAGCGATCGGCTCTACAGTTTAGCCAGCACAGAGAGCAAAAGACTTGGGGGACGCACGAGTTTAACACGACGATGCCATACCTATTCCAATCGGTAGGGGAATTGCGACCCGTGACATAGGCACCGACGACCAGGGACCCGCCGAGGTCGCCTCCGATGCTCACCCCCACCCGCTTGCCCCATGGTCCCCCCCGGTCACGCGGAAGGATGGCCTTGGAAGCTTGAGCCATGGCATAGAATTCTTGGTTGACGCTCCAGGTGCCATCGCTGTTGATCTGGACGACACCCCGGCATCCGCCTCCACAGCTGTTGGATCCAGGCAGCTCGGGGCCGCCATTGCCGTCGAGTGCGAGATTCCACATTAACCCTGCTGAGGACCCATAGTTGATACTGCCGATGAAGCTAAAGAAAAGTTTAATGCGACAGTCACAGAAATGTACTGTTGGTAGACCCACAGGTTGTCCATGTACCACTATGCATGTCAGCATGCTACTAATTACCGAACGCGTCGACGAACGTACTTTGATATCGGACCACCAATCGGAGCCAATGGTTCCCGAACACTCCGTAAGGTATAATTCCTAAAGAGAATCTTAAAGACGAGTCTCGCAACTATTTGGTTCCCACCACACCTTGTCAGGGTACCGAGAAGTGAAAGATGCTTGCTCACTGACACTGCCGGCATAGCAATGGAATGTGACCCCATCAAAGGCATTCCCCGCTTGATGCATCTGGTACATGGTCGGTAAGTGACAGGTTCCAAGCAAGCACATGTCAGTCTCATCACGAACGAGTTGGACTGGATAATTCGCGGCATCAGACCAGTTGTGCTCATATCCAGTGATCTTGGTGGCGGAGAAGCCATTCGAGTCCATCAGCCTACTTAACTCAATCCCGATTTTTGCTTCCATGGATGCTTCCATGCTGCACGAAGGGTATGTCGGATTACTATTTTCAGGTTCGTTCTGCCGGAGTGTGTCAATTCACCACTGTGTCCACAATTCTTGTGTTTTACCTGAATACTAATGGCATAAACAGGGATCCCTTTACTCGAGAAACCTTGAAGACATTTTAAAAGGTACTTGGCCACTGTAGCACATGGTTAATGGGCGTATCAAGTGGATCAACTCAGACACTCACTAAGAGAGGTATATGTGGACTTCAAAGATCCGCCATTCATGGTCCCGCTCTTCATCCACCCGGGCTAATTAAGGCGACGTAATAAGCGCGAGAATCGAGTGGATCCAAGCACACTCACGGGAGACCAGGGACTGACGTGAACCCTCAGTTGATGGTTGATCGACAAAATATCTTTGAGAGTGGAGAACACGGAGCTTGGCGCGTTGCCGATATCGAACTTCTTGAGGTCAACATCTCCATGGGCGTCGTTATAGCTGTATGCTATTCAAAACACACGTCAAGAAACGTGCTCGTGGTGAATGAGTAGACCATACTCTTTGCGGAGAAATCCGTGGCCCCAAGAGGAACACGGATGTACGAGAAGCCCGCAGAGTTGGAGCCATCGGTGACTGGACCATGGGAATACGTAGCAGGTCTCGTGGATAAAGATTGGGCGTAAGCTCACTGTTGAACAAATAATCCAACAACTTCCAGTAGTTCTCCCGGTCCTTCGACTATAATTGTATACAAATCTGCTTTAGCCACTCGTTTAACACTCATTTTCAGTACCTTGAGGGTGTTTAAAAGAGATGCAGAGGAATCGGCTATTCTCGATGGTTAATCTCCGTAACAGTGCACCAGGTGGTGCGCAGCACGCACTCAACGAAGCTCCAAAGCCATATACGGTCTGGTAAACGGCCGAGTCATCGATGATGATATCCGCACTACCGATGGCGCCGGGTGTCACGAAATCTATTGGGCCTGGAGAAGGCTGGAGATACGTGAAGAGTTTCTGCCTGTCCCACGTCGTTTGCCACTTTGTGGGGGAAGAGGTCCAAAGGTGAGCGAAAGCGTGATGAACGACAGGTTCCTTCGACACATACGATATCATATATTTGCTGGCAGGCTACCGTACTCAGGGTGGCGAGAAAGATGGCCATTGACGCTAGACACATCGTGGTCCCTCTATCAATAAGGAGGGATTGGGGTAGTGAAAGACGTACGAGGGGTACCTGAGGACCATTAAATGCGAACCGCGGTAGAGGTTTGCATGAAACATGAAGTGCACGATGAAGCAACGCAATGGCAGCGGAGGTGCCACAGAGCGGCATTCGACCGTCAAACAAATGGAAGCCCGGACAACCGTGGTCGTTCACGGTAGATCAGGTCATCAATATTTACAGTCCACCGTGTCTATGGCATGGTTGAATCATGAACAGGCGGGAGGAAGCATGCGTGGATGCTTGTATGCTGGACTCTAAATACCTGGGGGTTGTCGACAACATGGTGGGGGACATGTCGTCATCGTCATCGTCGTCATTGATGCAGCGGTAGTGGTGACGTGGTACGTCGTCCTCCGAGTCGTTGGTGACACAGAGGGGCCGAGACACCGTATCACCATGTCCTCGTCGTTACTAGGACACGTCGTTGACGACGTGATGATAGTGGCATGGTTGCTGCTACTGAGCTGTGTTGGGACGCGCTGTCATCGACATCGGAAAAAAAGAACACGGGTAGTTGTACTACTGTAGTACAGTCAACTCCCTTGTAACCCATGCCCCCTGTAATCCATACTCCATATAACCTGCAACCTTTGGGCATCTGCACACATTTCACACTATAATTTGGTATTTGAAAAGTGAAACAAGTTGGTCAAGACCCGGAATGCGACGCATGTAAATTTACTGATGCCACCAGTGGTAAGCTCAAGGGGGGACTTGGCTCAGACTTCCTCTCATAATATACATCCCTAGTAGCGGTCCATTTGCCACTAGCCTACTGTAAATACCACAAGATCATCCCACCACCTAAGATTCAGAATTCACCTTTCGAGATCCAATACCCCACCCACGCATCCGCCCCGACCTCTCCAACCGCCCGCATCTTCGCCATCGTCGGACTGACTTGCTGCACCTTCAGTGCTAGTACTAAAAGTTCGTCATCCCCGCAACCTCCGCACACACCCCGGATCGCCTTGTCACCCCGTGTCAACGCACGGAAGAACTCAAGCAGCTTGATCCCAGGCTAACCCAAATCAGTCAATAACCCCCTCTCCGTCCATCCAAAACACCGCACGCACGATCTTTACCAAATCGTCCTCGGACGCACTCTCCGCCTTGCTCTCTAACCGCGCGAACCACTCCCCAAACGGAACGATCGGGAGAACGTCCGGGCTATCGGCCAGGGCCTTTCGTTTGATGATCGCGCGTCGCACGAATGCGATGATCTCCGCCCGAGGTCAACGGTGCGGGTTCACGATGTTCAGTGCGGGCGGTGCCGCCTCCTTGGCAAACGCCGCCTCTAGAATCGCAGACGCCACTTCTTCCTCGCGCAGCCACGACACGTCCTATCCTCGATGAGCACTCGTCATCAAAAAGACTGATCGTGACTTACACCGGCAGCTTCCGGAAGGACACCAAGAGCAATGCTCGACTGGACGATGATCGGGAACCAATCCGAAGTGGCCCACGATCCACCCTCTCCACCTGCGATTTGGCCAATGCGAAGAGAAGTTGCATGTAACCCACTCTTCACGATGATCTGTTGATCGACGTCAGTACCTAGCATATATTTGGGCGTCCCATTCACGAACCCGTTCGGCGGTGTATTTACCCTCTCCATACCCTGCTCCGACGGCGACAGATGGATCGAGCTGAACTTCCTCTGGGAAAGGTCCTTTCGAGTTGTCCCATCCCTGAGCAGATCCGATCGAAGAGGTGAACAAGAAGCGGACATTCTCCTTCTGGGGTGATGCCAGAGCGAGGTCGACGAGATTCCGGGACGCGCGGATGCTATCTTCAAACGACGATATCGCCAAATTGAAGTCGAGGCGCCATGCATTGTGTATGATCACCGTGACCGAATTCCGGATCTGCAGAACACATGTACGCAACCATATCTCCGTCGAAGCGAGGTGGCCGTACTGAGCCAAACGTAGGCCACACATTTGCAGTGATGTGCTTGCTTCGACATACACGAGCTCGCTCAAATTCAACAGGTCGATCTGGAGTCCCCTGTTTTTGAACGCTGCCTTTTGTCGTTCCTCGATCGACTTTGTAGAAGACAGTCGGTTGAAAGCAAACACGCGCTAAACCACGCGACTCTGGATGAGTTCAGAGAGCAAAAATGATCCGAGCCCTCCCGTAGATCCGGTAAGCAGTACGACCGCTCGATGAACTGACTGCTGGGTAAGATACCGTCAACAGGACCGTCCAAGCCTGTGGAGTACTTGTCGATCATGACATGGATCGCTTCTGTATGCTGCTCTGCGACATCCGTTCCCTTGCCAGAGCCGTCGTCGTTGACAAGAGTAGCAATGCGGGCACTGAGGAGTTGAATCGTCGGATTTTCAAAGATGACATTCTGAGGGACATGAGAAGCCGCCTTTTGGATCTCGGGGTCTGATGATTTTAGCAAGGCGCCCAATATCCTGTTTCGAAGATACGTGGCGCTCAAACTATGAAAAATGGCATAACGTGAGCAAAGCGTTCAACTTTGAAACCTAACGAGATCGAGCACCTATCAATACCTTGAGCAAACAAGTCAGCGCGCGGGTCGACGTTCCCGTTGGGGCTAACAAGGCAAGCATGTTCGAGTAGCCATTCCTCGATGCTCTCGCTCGTCCATACTGACGGCCCGGCGGAAGCCTCCCTGCTCGCTTCGACAGTCTCATACCTTCCACAAGTCTGAGATCCACGTTGACACACTATACTGTAACGACTCGCAATGTGTTGATTTCAGCATCGTAAGCTTTCAGAGTCGCCTTGCGCATCACAGATCCCTTGGGAGCCCGTAACAGGGGCTTGTCCCGACTCGAAACCAGAATCATCTCCTTGAGAATGCGACTGAATGCAGGCGATGGCTTGTTGGCTTCCTCAATCGTGGGCCTTTGTCCCCTTGAGTGAACGAGTCCACATAACCTAGATAGATCCACATACCAGATTTGATTTCTAAACTCGGCGACGGCTTTCTCGTCGGTGACATCAACGGCGTATTTTCCGCGAGGTTCGATGAGAACACCGACTTGGTTGTGCTCCCTTCCGAACATGACAACGCCATTTACCAGTGGGGAAGACGCGATTATACTTTCCATCGGAGCGGGAACCGTCTTCTCTCCGGGCGCTAGAATGATCACGTCGTCCACGCGTCCAACACTATCATCAGGTTAAACAATTGTCACACGCGGAGCAGACAAACGCACATCCTCCACAGGTCCTTGGTTGGATGCTTCACAAAGATGTCCGCAGTGGCGTAGCCTATCACGTCGGGTAGACTCTCTACTGCCATCTGATATCCTTCCGTCGACTGATCGGATTGTTAGCATCTCCAGACAACACAGGACGTGAAAATCGCATACCAAGAGGTGCACCTCATATGTGCCGTCTCCTTGTGGAGACCATCGGATCTTTTGGGGAACCGGGAAGCGTATCCACATCCAGTCCCCCTCTGCGAGGTCTTCCTTGTCAGGTAGGATCATGGGGATGCCGAACTCCATTCCGCCATAACCACTGACGAGCTGTACTCCAGCAGCCCACAGATTTTGGCCAACGTTGACAGGGAGGGGGCCACCACCAAACGTCTGGACGTGTTGATCCAGAGAGTAGGATAAATTAAATTAGATCGCACGTACAACATATTCCATCTTTTTCAAGACCTCGATAGACTCATCTGACGCCGCCATCTCTTCCAGGAAGGTTGGAACTACCATTAAGACGTTACATTCTACCCTCTTGAGAAGACAGACCATGTTATCGCTAGTCGGTATCACCGGCTGCACAAGCGGATCGTCCAGGGAACGTGGAGAATAGACCACAGTAGTTACGAGGGACGAGATCGATATATATAACCCGATGCTGATCCCAAACGCATGGAATGGAGGAAGTGCCATGCCTGCAATCCGACGCGGAGAAGAAATCCTAGCATGCCCCCATCTGAATGCTACAGAAAAAAATCAGGGCAACCATCAAGCAATGCGTAGCAACATACTTTGCGCTATCCTTTGGACTTGACATCTGCGACTTTGAGCAATGGCTTTAGGGAATCCAGTGCTACCCGAGGAATGCATGTAGAGAGCTGGTGAATCCAAGTCCGGACGTTTCAGAGACTGAGGGTATGGAACGAACGAATCTGCTGCGACCTCCTGACCAAGTTTTGGGAATGCATGTCGCAATGTGGGGAGTTCGCAAATAGTCAGCTGTGCGCCATCCATTTCGTGACGGATACCATCAATAAGTGGTTTATGGGCGTGCTCAAGTGCTACGATCCGCGTACAGTCCGTCTTTTTCATCATGTTAACAACCGCCGCTGCAGAATTCCTTGGTGGCACTAGGAATGGCTAGACTCGAATGTGAGAGCGTGATTAGAACGAGAAACATCTCAACGTACAACCCATCCGGCAATAGACAAGCCTGCGACGACAGCATGGTAAAGCATAGTACCTGTATTGGCAATAACCGTGACTACATCTCCGTCTGGACCTTGACGAAAGGGCCGAAGAGCATGCGCGACACGGTGAGCGGCTTGACCGAATTCCAGGAACGAGATTTCGGTCAGAGGTTCGCCCACATCCGTGTATGCAAACATCGGAAAAGTAGGATTCCTCTCCATACGAAAGTCAATCATGTCAGGAAAAAGAAGAGTGTGATCGAAAGGGGGAGAAGCCATGGTTGATGATGCAAAGTGAAGACGATGGAATTCCGGGAAACTCACATGATCCTTTATACTGAGCGAGCCGTCAAAGTGGCCCGGAGTCACCGCATGGAGGACTCCCTATGGAGAATACGTCACGATAGGTTACACAGCTTGACATATGACAGTTAAAGCCACACGCGGAGAAAACTGATTCCTTCGGAAGTTAAGCCATGCCCGGGACACATATCGCGTCCGAATGGTTACTGTCATTGAGCGTAGTGACGCGGCGAAGGTGGATACCTGGTCGCATTCCTGGCGGGCCCTCACCGGTGCACCCCTCGCACACGACCGTTGCCGACCAACTATTCGTTGGATGTGACAACAAAGGTCCCGCGAGGAGACTCCGGGGACCGAAAATGGGCCAATTGCGGGGGCAAAAGAGAGGCGCGTCCGCGTCATGCTTCTATAGAAAAGGGAGCTGAAGTCCCACTTCATTTTTGCGCTATTCCGACACTCTGAACAGTTGGGAGGTAACGGGATTTTTTTCCCTGCTGTACTGGAGTTTTGGCCACGGTCGACCGTGCGGTGACATCGGGCGCGGCCTCCGCACCCGTCGTTGGTTTGCGTCACTGTTGCGGTCAAATCAGCATTGACGGCGAATATACCCCAGCCTGCAGACTTGTAGCAATAAAACGCCGTCGCCTTTGTCATTTGGACTGAACTTTAAAGCCCTA
>JBBPTZ010000883.1:0-13979 GCA_038094315.1 Phylloporus cf. tubipes
TACTGAAACAACCCAACAACCAATGAAGGTGTTGACACCTAATCCAATCGTAAGTGCTACAGGCTGCTCAAACAGAACGGGGATTTTGGTGAGCATGCACCAAGGCTCTCTGGTTACCAAGGTTGGAGGGGGAAAACCAAGAGGACAAACTGAGGTCCCTTGGCTGGCTCTAGGCCTTTATATACTATCTAGGGGTATGTACATGTTTGTACCGAATCTACCGATACGTATCCATATATGTCCATAACATGCGGCTACTGCGTGTATCACCATGAGGAGAACAGCCTTAGGGCTGTGTGGAATGGAAGGTCATAGCCTTGCATAGTCATGCATGCTGCTAAGGCATGGATCATGTGGCGTAGAAGCGCGAACATGCTGCCTGTGCATGTTAGAAGCATAGAACATGAGGAGTACTCATGTATCTGGGTCATGAGGAGTCATGAGAAGCATAACATGCATCTAAGGCATGGATTGTGAGTCATGATGGATCGCAGATCCATGGAGATAAGTGGAGAAACATAAACATGCGTGCAACGCATGTGCGATAAGAAAGGCATGAGGCATAAGAAGTGTAAGCGCATTAATAGGGCGCAGCCTCATGTCATGGATAAGCGATAAGGGCTGTGTCTGGCACAGGTTAGAAGATAAGAGGTTGTCCGTTGGGGCGACCATGACAAGTGTGAAATAAATGAAGTAAGTAAGAGAATGAAAAATATAACATAGTGTCCGTTAGGGGCTAAGGCCCGTCGTATACCGTAACAGATACTATCTCCCCTCGTGTACCGCCTCCAACTACCACCCACTTGGAAAATACATGATGTCTTCCACGCCTCACTCTTATCCTTCTATCGTGAAACTCCCACCTTCAGCCCCAACTTCACCTGACTGCCACCGGATCTAATCAGATCAGAAGAAGAGTATGAGGTTGACAAGATCGTGTCTCACCGGGGCGCACTGGGACGCCGCAAGTACCTAACCGCATGGAAAGGCTATCCATCGTTGGAAAATACCTGGGAACCCGAATCCAATCTCTGCCATGCCCCTGACATCCTGTCCACTTATAAGCAGGCTCGAAACCTGTCCTAGGTCATACCCTGTCGTTCTCCCCTGCTTGTATATGCTCCTTCACCATGTCCTCATTATCCTCTGCCTTCTCTGACTCTTCTCGCCTTGCCTCATCCATCCGCTTGCATCCGGTCTTCCCATGCCACTTGCCTGTCCGCTTTTTACACCTCCTCTACACCACGATATTCACTGATAGCCACCTCCTCAGAATTGTTGAATGCATGCCCCTTTTCCAACTTGATGAGGTCTCACAGGAACTCGTCTGCCTTTTCTTAGATGTCTCCACTACTCAGGTGTACCATGGTCAAGCTGCTCCTAGTGACCTACCAGCCCCCTTTGGCACTCCCATGTGTCTTCTCATCAACAATGCCCCCACCCGTATCCTGACCATACTTCACCTTCATGGCTTCGCCAATTTCATAGAACAAATCCCTGCTTGTGACATTTATACCACCTTTTGTTGTATCTTCCTTTGCATGTCTCCTAACGAATGTATCTGCTACATACACTCCACACTTACCCCTTCTCCACCACCCCTCCCTATCCCTGCTCCCATCTTCATGACGCCTTCAGATCCCTCTTCCATTTCCATCCCTCCTTCCTCCATGGCCCTCATCGACTGCATCACCTCTCCTGTCCTATCCGAAACTTCTACCACTGTTGACCCCCCCGCTGTTGACCCCTTTGATGGAAGTCGTCGCGACACCACTACTATTCAGACAATCTGTACCTGGATGGCCCATATGGAAGCAGGCAACATATTCTCCTCCCCCACCCGAGTAGTCCCATCCTTCCTCATCTGCCTGCCCACCTTGGCATTAACCGAGTGCTTTCGGTGTCACACTCTGGGTCACTATCATGAGAACTGCCTTCATTATTCCTGCTCTCACTGTCACATACCTGCCCCAGGCCACACTCAATCTAATTGTCTCCACGTCCAATGCAACGTTTGCAGTTGCTGGGGACATAGCACCAGGTTTTGCCCCGGTCACCCATGCTCACGCTGCGCTCAGTTTGGGCATGTACTCATTGACTGTCCATTCAAGAACTTATTGGCAGATCAGGCCGAGGATATTTATGGAGATAACTGATTGCTTATCCACCCTGGAGGTAACCTTTAGAGGGTTTACAAAGAAGATCGAGCCAGGGACTTGATTGTTGGAAGGGGATAATGTTATGGTTGTGTTGTTATGTGGGTCTGTTTTTCTCTTTTCATTTGCTTACTCTGACCCTGGCCCCTGCTGGGAGCACTACCTCTTCATTGTATCACTGACCCAGCAGCTCCTTTATCCTGCCTTTTGGCCTGACGCCGTTCTTTCAGATCCTACTGGACCAGGCCCTGGACTTTCTCCCTAATCATCTCGTATGTTTTATGGACAGCTTATCTCCTCCACCATTTCTCCCATAATGGCATCGTCTCCCCACCTCCTTTCCACTGACTCATACGTGTTAGTCAATCCGCAATAGTTCCTTCCGGTTCCTCAGACTTCTACTGCTTATGTACAACTCAGTATTTATACCACAGCTGCATGTACTGTAAAGGCATTCTTGATCTGCACAATCTTAGCATTGTATCTTAAACCACCCCCAGACTTCTACTAGCCTCTGCATGCTATTAAATTGCTCTGAGTGTTCCAAGGCCTCCCCCTTGAGAACCCCCTTCATATACCATCGACCCAATGACCGTTCCATTGTCCACACCCTTGGATTGAACCTTGGTGACTCCTGACATTCCAGATCCCCTTTGTGACACTACGCATAACACTATCCTTCTTGGGTATGAAGAAGAATGGCAAGACTTGGGGGGATTTAGACAGGACAATCTGTCTGGTCTTTAAGTGTTCCTCAACAAAGGCTTTACAGGTCTCATGTTCAGCAGGGTTCAATGGGTAGACTTTAGTGATCTTAGGAACAAAGGAGGGTTTTAAGTCGATGACATGGTCGTATGAGCAGTGAGGGGGGAGTTTCTCATGGGTTTTCTCTGAGAAGACATCCACGAAGTCCTTGCACCAGTCTGGAACTTCTTGTTCCTTAGGCGTGTTCTCCTGGGTGAGCTGGGTGGAGATGGTAATCTTGTTAACATTTTCAGAAGGGGCATAGTGAGAGTCATATAATTCAGAGATTTCCTGGTCAATGTCCAGTCCAAGATATCATACCAGGTAATGCTGGTGTGTATAGAGTTTGTTGTCAATGGGGTGGGATTTGCAAGGAAGTGTGATATGGTTGTTGGCCCAGTCAATGCAGGGATTCCATTTCTGGAGTCATGGCATCCTGAGTATGATCCAGCAACATCTGAGGCTGAGGACCATGAGTTGCTCTTCATCATATGTGGAAGGGAATTTAAGGGTGACCCAGGTCTTCCATCAGATCATTCCCTTGGTGTTGGCAGTTCCATTCACATTGTGTGCGGTGATCGGGTAAGGGAGGTGTTGTAAGGGGAAGTTGGCTTGTGTGAGAAGACCAACATCAATGAAGTTTCTGGTGGCACTGGAGTCAATGAGTATGAGGGTGTCAATGATTTTTCCAAGGACCTGCAGTTTGATGGGAATGAGAAGCATACATTTATTTGGCAGGGCTACTAGTACATTGGAAATGGATAGGGAAGGAGACATTGAAGTGGCTTTCTGTTCTAAAAATCCAAAGTGGCAATGGTGGCAACAGATGTGTCTTCTTTGGGCATGTCCTCAAAGCAGACCTTGAGTATTTGGAGGACCTTGTCCTTGTTCTTACTGTTAAACTCGGATCCTCCTGGGGGGAAGTCCGGAGTTTTGGAGTGTCGGAGGTACCGAGGGGTACAGGACGAGTTGGAGAGGGGTGAGGACTCTTGGCGCAGGACTTATGTGTCGCACCCTTGTACTCGCGGTCCTTGGAGTCAGAGGTCAGAGGAGAGTCTTTAGGGACTCAAGTGAGGGAAGACAGGAGGAAGTTAATTCGATATTCGAACTGAAGTATCTACAATAAATTTACAGGGTTTAAATACTCCGGAGTTACACCGGATTGCTAAGCCAGAACGGAGTGTTACCGGAGTATTACAAATGTTAGTAAGATGGAACAAGGGAATGAGTAAGACGGGAACATAAACACCAGAGTACCGGAGCTGTGCGAAGCACAGGTCTATCGGAAGGAACAAGAAGCGAAACTAATACAAACGGAGTAAGTAAGAACAAGGATGTACAAAAGGGGAACGGGAATGGTCCGAAGGTCAGGTGACCAGAGGATAGGAGAAATCACACCGGAGTTGGTGTGGAGTTGAGGAGCGGAGACCGGAGTTGGACTTGTAGAAAGCGGCATATGACACTTACCCTGAGTCTTCAAGATGTTGATGTAGGCATTGATAATAGAGGAAGTAGTAATGGGTGCAATGGGGGTAGCAGGGGCAGAGGTGATCTTGGTGTTGCAGATGTTTTGGGAATGACGAGGAGGAGCAGGTGCTGGGGTGTTTAATGCACTATGGCACTGTTCTGTATTGTGGCCTTTCTTTTGGCAGTGGAAGCATAGGCCATCTTTGACACACTTGGCACATTCAAAGGGCATTAGCTTATTGAGATGAATGATGTCAATGTCCATGGAATTGGGGTCAGTGGTGGGGCAATGGTGGGTGAGGGAGGGGGTGGTATGTCCCTTGGATAGGGCATCCATACAGGAGATCTGGGTGTGGAAGGCCTTGGCCTTGGTGATCCAATCAGCAATAGTGGTGGGGATCTTTTCAATGCCAAGAATGAGCATGGAGATGCAGGAGTCAAGCCCCAAAGAGAAGAGGTTGATGAGAGTCTCCTGGTCAGTCATTCTGGCCTTAGATGCAAGGTTTTGAAAATCCATGATAAATTTCTGGAAGCTGTTGTCAGTGATGCCTCCAGTGGTGTGGAATGACTTTTGTCAGAGCTTGGTAAGCTCATGGCAGGTGGTGGATTTGATATTGAAGGGGTAGAAGATGGTCTGGAAGTTTGTGGCCAGCTTTTTGAAGGTTTTCTCAGAAGGGGTGAGATTGACATTGGCCATAAGATTATACCATATCTCTGAGAAGGAAATGCCACATCCCTTACTCATTTTGTTCAGGATGGTCATGACCTTGGCTTTGTCAGTGGCATAGAGTGAGGGATTAATGACAAAGTAGACCCACATGGCCTTTATCCAATGCATGGCATTAGCAGGTTCTCCAAAGAAATCAGTGGGGAGGGCCGCTTTGAGTTCTGTGGAGAACATGAGGGGCGACTAGGGTGGGGTGACTGTAATAGGGCTAGGGGTGCAAGGGGGAAGTAGTATAATGGGCTGAGGGTTTGGTCATATGGACAGGGGGAGGCCTGAGAGTGGGAGTTGATGATGGTGAGGAATATATTTTGGGATGGGGACCTGGGTTTCATCATCTGATTGTGGAGGGTGAAAGCAAGAGGTTCTCGAAGGGTGTGCTATGGTGACAAAGGTGGGTCAGTCTTGCTTTATAAATAGAAGGGACAGAGGGAGATTCTTGATCTTTTGTTATGTGAGGCATTGCAAAGAAGATCTGGAACAGTGGGAGTGGCCAATGTTTAATCTGAAGGTAGTGTTGAAGGGGAGCAAAGGGGGTTCTCAAGGGGAAGGCCTTGGAACACACAAAGTGACTCAATAGCATGCAGGAGCTAATAGAGATCTGAAGAGGTGGTTCAAGATATGACACTTGTATTGTGTAGATTGAGAATAAGGGCTATGGTACATGCAGCTATGGTATATATACTCAAATGCACATCAGTAGTAGAATGTAATGGAAATGGAAGGAACTACTGTGGAGTGACTCATACAGCTAAGTAATGTGGGATGATATGGGAATATGAGGCCATCATGAGAGAGATAACTGGAAGAGGATGCTGTCCATAGGAAACGTACAAGATAGTCACAGAGAAAGCCTGGGGCCTGGTCCAGTAGGATCAGAAGGAACAGCATCAGGTCAGAAAGCAGGATAGAGAAACTGCTGGGTCAGTGATACAACGAAAAGATAATGCTCCCAGTGAGGGTCTGGGTCATTGTAGGCAAACAAGAAAAGGAAAATGGAGGCTTGCAATAATATAACCCTAACACACTGCTGGGTCAGTAATATAACAAAGATGTAGTGTTCCCAACAAGGGTTGGGGTTGGAGTAAGCAAAAGAGAAAAGGAAAATGGACACATGTAACAGGACAACCATAATATTACCCCCTTTCAACAATCAAATTCCTGGCTTGATCCTTTTTGTAAATCCTTTAAATGTTATCTCTGGGTTAGACAAATAATCGGTTACCTCCATAAATATCCTTGGCCTGATATGCTGATAAGCACTTGAGTGGACAGTTAGCAAGTATGTGCCCAAACTGAGAGCAGTATGAGTATGGGTGACCAGGGCAAAACCTGGTGCTATGTCCCCAATGACTGCAAATGTTGCATTGCATGTGGAGACAAGTAGATTGAGCATGGCCTGGGATGGATACATGACAGTGAGGACAGGTATAAATGCAGTTCTTGCAATAGTGACCCAAAGCATGACACCAAAAGCACTCAGTCAGGGCAGAGGTGGGTGGGTGGATGATAGCAGATGGTACAATGCAAGTGGGAGAGGAGAATACATCACCTGCCTCAATGTAAGCCATCCAAGTTCAGATAAACTATATATTGTCATTGGCATGGTGGCTGCCATTGAAGGGGTCCATAGTGGTGAATGTTTCAGAGGGGGCAGGGGAGGTGAGACAGGCCAGGAGGGACATGGGAGAAGGAGGAAGCAGGATTTCTGAGGGAGAGGAGGGAGTGGTGAATATGGGAGCAGGAATAGGGATAGGCTAGGGGGAAGGAGATAGGGTGGATTGGATATAGTGGCTGCATTCAACTAGGGACATGAAAAGAAAAATGTGGTGGAAAGTGGGATAGATAGAATGGGCAGGAATTTGTTCTATGAAGGTGGTGAAGCCATAAAGATGGAGCAGTGTGAGGACACAGGTGGGAGCAGCATTGATCAAAAGGTGCATGTTACAATTTGCCCCTTTCCTCATCATTCTCATGGACACTGTTTCTTTTCCTCTATGATGACTTGTTTTCCATCCATTGGCTGCTTGACTCATCACTTAGTTGTCATTGTTTCCCTCCACCCAGTAGCATTTCTTCCTCACCCTTAGTCATGTTTCTTTGACAACATTCCATGTTGTTTCTTTTCTATCTCAACAATAGTTTCCTTTTATTATCCTTGGTCTGTGTACATTTTCTTTTCACTTAAATACTGGTTACATGCATCAGTAATGACAAGCTAGTTCTCCTTGGCAATACACCAAATAATCCACCTACTTTGAGTCTGTCTCTTTGTTGGCCTAGCTTCACTTCTTAATTCTAGTTCTTCACCCTAGTCACATGTCTCCTCTAGTCAAACCTATATCTCTAGGATCACTCTGTATCCCATCAAGGTTACACTTTGGTCAATATCACCCTGAAATCCAAGGCTACACTCACTCCTATCCAGGTCAAGTGTAACAGTGTATGGGAGCACTGAAAAAGGCTGGGAGATCACTAGGAGTGGCCTGGGTGTGGTAGATCTGGATGGTACACAGGTTGTGAAAGAGACAAACAAGCTCCTAGGAGACTTTGTCTTGTATAAAAAGGGAGAGATGTTCTACAATCTGTAGAAAGGACTCATTGGTGAGAATGGCAGTGTAGAGCAGGTGTGTAAACCAGATGGGCAGATGCGTTAGGTATATGGAGTGTAAGTGGATGAATGAGACAAGGTTGGAAGAGTCAGAGAACATGGAGGATGAAGAGAACATGGTGAATGGGCATATAATGGGAAAGGACTAAGAGGGAGAGGCTTAGGCAAGGTTTCAAGACTATTTATAATTGGTGAGGATGTCAGGGGTGTGGTGGAGATTGGACTCAGGTTCCCAAGTGTTTTCCAACAATGGATAGCCTTTCCATGTGGTCAGGTACTTGTGGTGTCCTGGTGTGCCCTGGTGAGACACAATTTTCTCAACCTCGTATTTTTTTTCTGATCTGACTAGATTTGGTGGTGGTCAGGTGAAATTTAGGCCAAAGGCAGGTGTTTTGTAATAGGTTGTAAGGAGGGAGGTGTGGAAGACATCATGTATCTTCCAGGTGGAAGGTAAACAGAGATGGTAAATGAGCAGTAATAGAACCTGTGAAATTTTGAAAGGATCCAGACATTTGAAGGTGAGTTTTCTAGCAGGGTATGCTATGTGGAGATTGGAGGCCTCTAGCCAGACCTTGTCTCTGACCTTTCAGGGGTTAAAGCATTAGGTGGATCTTTCCATTATAATCTGATGTGTGGAATCATGTGCTGCAAGGGCTTTATCATGGGCTTTGTCAAGGTAGGAGAGACATTTCTCAAGGGCAGGAAGGAAGGTCTTTTCAAGCAGGGGGTAGAAGTGTGATTCATAGCCTAGGAGTAGGGAAAACAGGGAGACTTTGGTAAAGCTATGAGGTATTGAATTGTGGTGAAATTCAGTGGTGGTGAAGAGTTCTGGCCATGATGTGGAATTGTTGCTGCAGAAGATTCACAGGTATGTTTTGACTTCCTGATTGATCCACTCAGTTTGACCATCAGTTTGAGAGTGATATGTGGTGGAGAGGTAGATATCATAGTGAAGAAGGCGGGCAAGTTCCTTGGCGGTCAATCATGATCAACAAAGAATCATGTCTGGTGGTGGGTGGAAGATCCATGATTAGGTTCATGGAGAGTTGTTTAAATAGGAGGGCAGTGGTAGAAATGATGGGTAAGAGTGGGGGTACAGTGGGATGGGTATTAACCTTGGATGACTGACAGATAGTGCATCCAGTGACAAAGGAGTTAATGAAAGTAGTGAGGCCAGGCCACCAGTAATTGCATTCAACCAGAGACTTGGTGCAGAAGCAGCCTGCATGTCCTGAGGTAGGGGAGCTGTGGAGAGTGTGAAGTAAGGTGGACTGGTTGGCAGGTGGAACATACATATAACCCTTGTAGTATAGGTGACTGGTATCAAACATCCAATTGTCAAGCACTAAGCAAGGGAATATGGGTGAGCCTTCCTGGATGTTGTGGATGGTGTGGAGGATGAGGGGATCAGAGGTGGAGGATGATTGGATGTGACAAGCAAGAGTGAGGTCAAGTGCATTGATAACAACAGGGTCTGGGACAATGGAGGCATCTGAGTTGTTAAATGAGGTGTCTACCAGGTCTTTCTGAAAGAGAGCATCAGCTGGTTCCATCTTGGTACCAGGCATGACCTGCCAAATAATATTGAAGTCCTGTAGGAAGAGAGACTAGCAGGCTTGTTGATGGGAGAGTTTACAAGGGTCCTTGACATAGGAAAGGTTCTTGTGGTCTGTGTTACGATTTGTCCCTTTTCCCCTATGTTGTCCCCTTCCATTGCTACTTCCCTTTGCACAGATGCTTCCCCCGACCCCTTTGGGCATATATCTCGTCTCAGTAAGCTCACTGTTACTCTGACATCTTCGTATATTACTGCTCGTACTTCGACTCGCATGTTTACCTTACGTTCAAGAAAGACACCCTTGACAACGTTGTACAACAGTACCTAGTCCTCGCCGTAGTCACTTGGATTCCCCCTTGCCTTGTATCTTGTACATTCACCTGAATCCAAGCGCCCCCTTGTCTTGCTCCGTGCTAAGGCCTTGCTCTCTAAGTCTTAGGTCATCTTCTGATTGATCTCTGTGTTGCTTCGACCGTCGTCATTGTGCAACACCACTTCGTCCTTCATCACCTCAACACCCTTGAGGTTCCCCGACTCCCTGCGTATAGCAACAGTCACCTGTCGCTAGGAAATCCCTAGGACACTTCGCCCCTCGCCCCCTTGTCCCCGCTTGGTCCTCAGAACCCTCAAGACTACGCTAGTCCCTACCCAGGGCCTATCGTAACAGTCTGTGATGATGGTAACCAAATGGGCCATGCTCTGGAGGTATTGTCACCATTTGGTGAGGGCAAAAATAATGGCCAAGAGTTCATGATCATAAATATCATAGTTGCACTCTGTGGAGCTGAAGGTGTGTGAGAAGTAGGTATAGGGGTGAGGGTCACCATTGATGTCAAATTGCATAAGAACAGCTCTGGTGGCAATGAGGGAGGCATCAGACATAATCAAGAAGAGTTTGGCAACATTAGGGATGAGGAGGACAGGGGTAGAGGAGAAGATTGCTTTTAGTCAGTCAAAAATTTAATAGGAGTAACGGGGGGAATCATAGGATGTGTATTGGTTTTTGCCTGTTGGCATCGGGTGCAGCCTTCGACATAGCAGCAGACATGAGAGGTGAGGCTGGGCCACCAGAATTCAGTGGCAATGAGTTGACGGGTTTTGAGGTATCCGGGGTGACCAGTGGTTTCATGGTCATGGCAGCGTTGCAGGATAGAGCGATGGAGGGAGTCATTGGGGGGAACATAGACATGGTTGCGATAGAGAAGGACTCCATCGCGAAGTTGCCAATCAGCGAGATGAGAGTGAAAGGCAGAGGGAATATGGCCATTAATGGCCTGGAGTGCTTGGAGAACGAGGGGATCATCCTTCGAGGATGATTGGATGTGGTGGGCCATGGTAGTGTCGATGAGGTTGACAAAGAGAGATGGGGGAAGCAAGGTGACACCCAAGTTGTCATTGTCGGGTGGTGAAAGGTCGGGGCGACGGGAGAGTGCATCCAGTGCACCGAGTTTACCAGGAACGTGGATCATTTTCAGATCGAAGTTGGCAAGATCAAGGAGCCAACGTGCCTGGTGTCGGTTGAGTTCCTGGGGTTTGTGGAAGTAAGTTAGGTTTTTGTGATCTGTAGAGACCTGTATGGGAAAAGGGGAACCATGGAGGTAATGTCACCATGATTTAAGAGCGCGGATAACAGCAAGGAGTTCACAGTCATAGATGTTGTAGTTGCGTTCAGCTTGAGCAAATGACTGAGAAAAGTAGGAACAGGGGTGCCAATCACCGTTGGCGTCAGTCTGGAGGAGAATGGCTCCGGAAGTGAACTTGGAGGTGTTGGTGGCAATGGCAAAGGGGTGAGTAATATTGGGGAGGTGGAGGTTGGGTTGAGAGAGGAAGAGGCATTTGAGGGTATCGAAGGAAGTTTGGCAAGCAGGGGACCACTTCCAAGAAGTGTTCTTCTTGGTAAGGTTGATGAGAGGGTGCACAATGGTGGAGTAGTCGGGGATGAATCGACAGTAGAAGTTAGCAAAGCCAAGGAAGGAGCAGGTTTCCTTGACTGTCAATGGGGTGGGCCAGGAGGCAATGCCGTCAAGTTTGACAGGATCCATGGCGATAAGACCGGGCTTAACGATCATGCTGAGGTATTCGACTTCCTCAATGGCAAACTGGCATTTCTCCAATTTGAGGTGTAAATCCAGCTCTTGCATGTGTTGGAGGACATGTTTGGTATGTTCCTCATGGGTCTTTGCATCTGGGGAGAAGATGAGAAGGTCATTCATATAGATGACCAGCCATTCTTCTGCGATCATGTCGCGGAAGGAGTCATTCATGAAGCGTTGGAAGGTGGGGGGAGAGTTGGTGAGACCAAAGAACATGATGTTGGGCTCGTAGAGGCCTTTGTGGGTGATAAAAGCGGCCTTCCATTGATCACCGTTTTTGATGTGGATGTTGTTGTACCCCCAATGAATGTCAAACTTGGTGAAAACCTTGGCGTCTTTGAGCTTGTCTATGAGGTCGGAGATGAGAGGTAAGGGGTAGGTGTCACGGATGGTATCTTGGTTGACATAGCGGTAGTCTTGACAGGGGTGGAGTTTTCCATCTTTCTTTTTGACAAAGAAGAATGGTGAAGCTTGAGGCGAGTTAGATGGGCTGATCTTGCCAGCGTCCAGATTCTCTTGGAGGAAGTCCTCAGTGGCTTTGCATTCATTGGGGGTTAAGGGGTATAGCTTCCCAATTTTGGGGACAAAGGTTTCATTGAGGTTTATGGCATGGTCATACAGGCAAGAAGGGGGAAGGTGGTCAGCAGTTTCTTTGGAGAATACATCAGCGAATTGGGCATATTCTGGGGGTAGCATGGACTTGGGTTTGGCTTTCTTGGTGGTGATGGCGAGTTCTGTGGCAGTGGTGAGGCAAGCTACGGTGGTGTTAGGGATGTATCAGAAGTCTCCTTAGATTATCTGATGCATGATGCGTGCGTCGTTGGTCTTGATGCAGTAATGGTCTTGAGTCTCATAGTTCAAGTAGTTGAAGAGCCAAGCATCAGTGGTTGTGGTGACATTGACATGTCATGGTGGTGCTACTGGGGGGATGAAGTGGGAGTCGTGGCGGTGGAGATCCGCAGTGTGTGAGAGGTAGAGGTCCTTTGACTGGTCGTTTACTTCAGGAATAGAGAGGGTTTGTTTAGACCAGTTGATGATGGGACAAGTGGTGTGGAGCCAGGGGGTTCCTAGGATAACATTGTTTGCACCACAGGAGATGACATGGAAGAGCATTTGATGGACGATGCCTTCTATGTTAATGAAGAGGGAGGTGGTGAACTTGATTCCTCTGGAGCGATTGGTAGTTCTGTCCACATTGTGGACCAGGAGAGGATGGTCTAAATGAGTGGTGGGAAGGTGATGTTTTCGCACAAATTGCCCATCAAGGCAGTTGATGTTGGCGCCTGAATCGATCAGGGCACGGATGTCAACAGTTTTAAGTGTATGCGATGGTTCTATGAGTTGAATGGGGATCTCCATAGATTTTGCAGCAAGAGATACCAATACAAAGTTACACTTATGGGAAGGAGGTACTCATGTTGATCAAGGCTCCTGTTTTAAAAACCCAAGGAGGGTGTGGTGAAAGAAACTTGATGAACGATATCTTCATCGTTATCATCCTTAAGCTCCGGAAGGTCTTCTTCAACTTCTATGACCCATGTCTTGGCCACAGGTTTGGTGGGCGAGGAGAACACAGGGCAGGTTGCACTAGAGTGTCCTGCCTTGCGGCATCAGAAGCAAAGGTTCTTCTCGATGCAGCGCTTACGTTCTTTGGGGGTGAGTTTTCTGATGCGCACCACATTGACATCCATGGCGTTAGGATTTTTAATGGGTTGGGAGCGGTTGGATGGAGTGAGGGGTTGGTAGTTTTGGTGAAAGGGGTTGGTGTGGCATTTGGTGATCTTCTTGGCACGATCCCATTGGGTGGGGAAGGTGATGGTCTTCTTGTACCATTCATCTATGGAGACGGGGGGAGTATCCATGGAAAAGATTCGCTTCATTAAGTGATCTGGGATGCCGGCAGAGTAGAAGCCGATGAGAACATTCTGGTCAGAGATGCCAGAGTGTGCAACATGGTTCTGGAACTGGGCATTGTATTTGGTGATAGTGGGGAAGTATACTTCTTTCTTGTAGATCATGTGGATGGTGGTGAGCCAGGTGATGGCATTATTAACCAGATCATGGTGTTTGAAACTGGCATTGAAGGCTTTGACAAAGTCAAGGAAGGTACCAAAGGTAACGACAGCACCAGTGATGCAGTTTTGGCAGAAGATAGTGGCCCAAGTAAGGGTGGATCCCTTGGTCATATAGGAGAAGGCAAAGGCGACTCGTTTAGCATTAGAGTTGTAGATGGCGCTGTTGACTTCCAGGTAGAACTGGACAGACTGGAGCCATTGGGTGGCTTTGGAAAAGTCCCCATTGAACTGGGATGGGGTTCCAAGACAGAGTTCCATGGATTTGGCGGTCATGGTAGGCATTGGTGGGCGAGCAGGTGATAGTGGATGGGTGAAGAGTTGAAACAAGGTACTGGTCTGAGCGATGGGTGTGGGCGAAGGTGGGGTGGGGGCGTGAGGTAGGTTCAAGTAACCTAGACTATGGGCGAGGTTCTGAGAGAGCTCGCATGTGAGGGTTTGCTCTTCTTGGGTAGGGAGTTCTTTGTCAGAGGACGTTGACGGGGATGGAGGTGAGGACTGGTCAGAGGCGGTGGGGCCTGAGTGGTCAGAGGGATTCTGAGGAGGGATTCTCC
>JBBPTZ010000884.1:0-13970 GCA_038094315.1 Phylloporus cf. tubipes
TCCAAGATGGGGTCAGTGGTGTTGTCATCAACAGGTTGTGGGGCAAACGGAGGAGTGAAGGGTTGCTGACCTAACAGCCTACAGGTTTTGGTGGAGGTCAATCCTCATTCAGGTAGAAGGATAAAGGGGGTGATGATTGCTCCAGTGTCAGAGGGTTTGGAGTCAACAGGGAGAGTGGAACTGAGGGATGTATGGTGGAATCTGTGGTTGGATGAGGATGACAAGGAGGACTTGGAAGGTCATCAGGTTTGATGACAGCAGAGGGGGCAGCGACTTTGATTATGTCTGGGGGCAAAGGCTATGCAGTGGGGGCACTGGTAGAGGCAGCAGTCCTTCCACTGATGGCCAAGGCAGTGGCATACAAAACATATGTTGGCAAAATGTGTGTGAGAGCGGGAAAGGACTGGGTCAATTTGCATGCGCATGAGGTTAGGGATTTCAGGGTTCAGATGGGGGTTGGTTGCCTGCAAGGCTGTGAGTTCTGTGATGTTGAGTGATTCAGAGGATGCTGAGCAGGGGTGGGATATGGGGTGTTCAGGCATGGGGGATGAATGGAAAGGGGGAGACTGGGGGGTGGTGGAAGGGTGACAGAGGTGGTGGCATGGGCTTGGAGGACCTGGTCAATGTCCCTACATAGGTCTATCATTGATAGCTGGTTGAAGGCTGCAATAAGATGGGTTTTGAGCTGGGCAAGGTTGGTATGGGCAATAGCTACAGTGAGAGACATGTTGTGGAGGGGGGATTCCTCACTGAGGGACAAGGCATAGGTGAGGAAGGATTCTAATACTAGGGTAATTTGCCCAGTAACCAGTTTCCTTCCATTTGCTCTTGCTTATCTCTTATCTCAGACACTTTGTCATGAATGTTCCACAACATTCCATGACCTTCCATTCCCACTTATGTAATCCTCATTTCCCTTTCATATATAAACCAGCCCTTTATGTACATTTATTTCTCATGCTTGTCTTTCCTAAACTACCATCTGGAATCCAAGCTTCTTTGTCTTGTCCCTTAGCTATGCTAAGGCAGTGTTCTCTCTTAGTCTTAAGCCTACTATTGAGTGGCTTTTGTATTGCTTTGACTGTTGTTGTTGCGCAATACCCCTTTGCCCTTGGCACCTTGGCTCCCCTGAGGTTACTCTGTCTCCCTGTGTATCGCAACAGACGTATATCACTAGAAACTCCCTAGGACCCCTTGATCCTCTGTTCTCCCAACTCTAGGTCTTTTAGGACTACGTTAGCCCCTCCCCGGGTCTATTGTAACAGTTGGAATGTTGGTGGGGAGTTAGTTATGCTGAAGAACATGACAGTTGGCTCAAAGAGTCCTTAGTGGGTAATAAAAGCAGCCTTCCATTGGTCACCTTCTTTGATGTGGACATTGTTGTAGCCCCATCTGACATTGAACTTTAAAAAGTATTTAGCTCCTTTAAGCTTATCAACAAGGTTGGAGATGAGAGGGAGGGGGTAGGTGTTCCAAACAGTATGTTCATTCAGGTATCAGTAGTCCTAACAAGGGTAGAGTTTGCCATTCTTCTTTTTGACAAAAAAAAAGAGTGAGGCCTGTGGGGACTTGGAGGGTCAGATCTTTCTGGACTTAAGGTGTTCATTGATGAAGTTGTCAGCAGCTTTTTGTTCATTGGGCAAGAGAGGGTAGAGCTTTCCCACTTTAGGGACAAAGGACTTGGTGAGGTTAATTGTGTGGTCATAAGGATATGAGGGGGAAAGTGGTGTGTTATCATTGTCAGCAAAGATGGATGCATATTCAGAGTACTGTGGGGGTAGGGTAGGTTTCAGCTTGGAAAAGGCCACTTTTTGAATGAGGAGGGTAGAGGTGGTGATTTTTCACACCATGGCCATGAGTTGCAGGTTGGCAAAGTGGGATCCACATCGTTTGATGTAGTTGATGGCATAAATGAACCGAGCTCAGTCCATAAATTTCTCAGGTAGTTCTGCTTGAAGGTAGCAGCAGAGCTCTTCCATCTCTTGATGGTCAAGTGACGTGTGTTTGGGAATCCAGGGTTCAGGAGCAGGGGAAGTGGGTTGGGTGTTCTTGGAAAGGGAGGAGGCATGAGCGGTAAGGTGGGAGAAGGAGAGGTCAAGGGACTGATCCCTTGCTTGGTCAATGGTAATGGTGCCTTTCTTCCAGTTGATGCTGGAGTTGGTGGCAGTGAGCCAGGGGTATCCTAGGATGACATTCTATTTTCCTTCATTCATGACATAGAAGTGGACCTTCTG
This sequence comes from Phylloporus cf. tubipes, assembly GCA_038094315.1. Taxonomy (NCBI): domain Eukaryota; kingdom Fungi; phylum Basidiomycota; class Agaricomycetes; order Boletales; family Boletaceae; genus Phylloporus; species Phylloporus cf. tubipes. The sequence continues at coordinate 2,235 of JBBPTZ010000884.1, forward strand.
GGTGATATCGCCAATCTTGACAAAGAGAATGGCCTCATAGTGACATTCCGTGTTGGTAGATTTGTCCATGTTTTGAATAAGGAAAGGAGTGGGGAATTTCCTGGTGGGAATACGGTTGCATTTGACAAAGTCCCAATTTATGCAACAAATTTGGACACCATTGTCCAGGAGTGCAGTGGTTTCAATGACTTTGAGAATTTTTTCAGATGTGATGAGCTGAATCAGGATGTACAAGGAGTGGGGTTTTGATTCGGTTTGAGATACTGTTACATTTCATATGGAAGCTACCTGTGTCGACATGGGCTTTTGGTTTAAAAATCCTGCTGGTACTCATTTAAAGTGCAGTCCAGGTTGGTGGAGAGTTGTCTGATGACAACTTCTTCTTCATTGGCATTTTCAATGGCGGAGGAGGTGGCTTGGACAGTTCCTACTTTCTTAGCAGGAGGTTGGAGGTTGGAACATTGTGGGAGGGAAGGAGGGGAGGTGCCAGTGTAGTCTCAGGTGAAGTGGCCCTTTTTGTGGCAACAGGGGCATAGGCCTTCCATAAGACATTTGGAGCATTCCTCCAGGATAAGATGGGTGAGATGGTCTATGTCTATGGCATTGGGGTCTTCCTGGGTGGTGTGAGTGGTGGTGTGGGGGTGGAAGAAGGATGTGGTGGAGTGAGACTGCTGTTTGGCAATCTGGGTGGTGTGGTTCTTTTTCCATATGAAAAGATCAACCTTTTCATACCAGGTGGATACTTGGAAGGGGAATGTGTTGAGGGAGCACATGCAATCCATGAGCCAGAAGGAGATTCTAGCCTGGAGATATGTGATAATAGTGGAGGCATGGGTGGTTTTGTTGAGTTCAGCTTCAACAACTTTGAGTTTGAACTGGGATAGATATTTGAGAAGGAATGAGTCATCCCTCACTCTGGTGTTGGCAAGCCAGGTAATGGCTTCAGCTTGGGTGTTGGAGCTTTTGAACATTTTTTCAAAGTCCATGATGAAATCCTTGATGGTTCTGAAGTTGTTGTTATCTATGGCTTTCTGAGTGCAGACCGATGCCCAGGTAAGTGCAGTGCCCTTCTTCATGTACAATAGGGTGAATCCAATCTGTTTGTTATCATCGTTGTAGACGTCTTTGTTGATGAGGAGGTACAGGCAGACAGAGTTGAGCCATTAGGTAGTTTGGGATGGAGATCTGTCATATTCTTCTGGGGTTCCTATGCAGAGTTCCATAGGCTTTGAGGTAGACATGGGTAATGGTGGGTGTGGTGGAGTGTGGGATCTAGGGTGGAATGACGGGTGGCAAGAGACAGGAGTGGGTGAGGGCAAAGTAGGGCTGTGTGGGATGACGGCACTAGTAGAGAGCTGGTGTGCAAGGTTTCATCCAAGCTGAATGGTCTTGGGAGTGGGGGATGGGGGTTCTGTGTTGATGGAGTGTGTATCCTCGGATGACAGCAAGCTAGAGGAATCCTAGGGTGCTGATGGTAATGGGTCTCGATGGAGTCCCCAGAGGTGGAGGTTTAAACAAGGTGGGCAGGCAATGGTAGGATAGGCACTACACAATGGTAGGCGATGCTTGAGAAGCTATTTCTTTTGTTACACTTGATTTGGATAGGAGCGAGTGCAGTCTTGATCAACAAGTTGATGTCTATTGAAGCATAGGCTTGATGGAACACAGGGTGTCTAGAGGTGTAGGCCTGACTAGGATTGATGGGTGGAGTGGAGAGAAAAGACTCGATGGGACCGCTAGGTGAACAATGAGATGGACTTGAGGTAGGTGAACTGCTTGGTATATTGCCAAGAAGAAATAGCTTAGAGTGTACAGGTGTGTGTGACTGGTATTTAAGTGAATAAGAATGATGCACAGACCAAGGATGTAAAAGGGGACTGTTGTTAAGATAGGAAAGGAACAACATAGAATGTTGTCGAAGAACTGTGACTAAGGAAGAGGGAGAAATGCTATAAGTGGAAAGGGGACGATGACCAGGAAGTGATGAGTAATATCGGCCAATGGGTGAAAAGGTAGTCATCATAGATGAATAAGAAAGCAGTGTCTATGAGAAGGAAGAGAAAACAGGGATGAATCATAACACTAAGAAAAAGAGTAGGGAAGCACTCACTGGTGAGCCTAGGCACATGAACAGAAGACAAAGGACACAAATGGATAGATGTAGATATTCCAAATGGCCAATGAAGTATCTCTTGACTGGATAGTAGGTTCTGGGCAGACTGGATGGTACAATCAAATGGACTGGATGGTCAGCATGAAACAACCCAACAACCAGTCAAGGTGTTGACACTGAATGCGTTAGTGCTACAGGTTGCTCATAAAGAATGTAGGCGGGTGAGTGTGAGCCAAAGATCTCCAGTTACCAAGGTTGGAGGGGGAGAACCAAGAGGACAAACTAAGGTCCTTTGGACTGGCTCTGGGCCTTTATATACTACCTAGGGATATGTACATGTTTGTACCAAATCTACCAATATGTGTCTATATATGTGTCCATGACATGTGGTGTCTGTGTGTATCACCATGAGAAGAACAGCTGTAAGGCTGTGTGAAATGGAAGACATAGCCTTGCATGTGCCTCAGGCGTGGATCAAGGCATGTAAAAGTGTGAACATGCTGCTTGTGTGTGTTGGAGGCATAAAACATCTGGTCAACACATGTATCAGGAGTCATCATGAGTTATGAAAAGCATAGCCATGCATCCTGTGCATGGATCTGAAATGTAAGAAGCACAGTTGATGACATGTGGTGTCTGCATGCATCAAATAGAAGTCAGAACATGCATTCAACGCATGGATCATGAGTCATAATGAATTGTAAAGTGTCATGAATAAGGAAAAGAAGCATGACATGCATGTAATGCATGTATGATAGGAGAAAGGCATGAGGCATAGAAATGGAAGCACATAAGATAAGGCACAGCCTCATGTCATTGATAAGAGATAAAGGGCTGTGTGCTGGATATAGGGTTGAAGATAAGAGATAGTCCATTGTGGGCGACTGTGACAAGTGTTGAAAGTGAAGCATCACATGTCTGTTAAAGTAAGAGAAAGGAATAGAAAATGGAAAAAATATAGCATAAGGTCTGTTAGGGGCTAAAGCCTGTCGCGTTAGGGATAAGGACCATAGTCTGTACATCTTTACATAGCAGAACAGATTGGATGGGCAGGAAGCAGAGTCGGGTTGATGTAAGCAATTCTAGGGATTGGGGGAACATACAATTTCATATGTAGGGAGCCCTAGATCCCTACAACAGGTCCAAGGAGATCCACATTTAGGTGCTGAGCTATGACTTGACCAACAACACTCAGCTGGCTTCTGCCTCATATCCTCAAGTGCCCCATGTGACTACAGAATACCCCACCAGTCAGGACGGGATGGTTTCCCTCTCTCATCCTCTTCACATGTCTGCTGTGGCCACCATTGCCACAGAACAGCATTGCCCCTCATATCTTCTCCACATATTTTCCATAACCATGCAATGCCCAACCATCTCCTATCCTTAAGCACCTGGCATGAACACAGCACAGCATCAAGACTGATTTGTTCCCCTCTCATATCCTCACACATCCACCACCTTGTATCCTCAAACACCTATGATCATGAACCAGCTCTCCTTCCATCAGAACCAATCTCCCCCCAAATTGTATTCTCCCCACATGTCCACCATGGCTATGGACCAGCATGCCTGTCAACTCCAGCAGTTGGATACTGTGCTGGAATGCAGTCAATCACAACCCAGTCAAATTGAAGTAGACCCAGTCCCCCAAATGGCTGAGACTCCTATGGACACAGAGGTCACCCCATCTCCTGAACAACCAATGAACAATGGAACCTTGAATATGCAAATGGATAACAATCTGGACAATCAGCAGTACTCTTCATTCACTTCAGTTCCTCCTCAGCCATTGGGTCCATCTTGGCCTACTTCTTTTCCTGTGTCAATGACCTTCCTGGTGAGTAGGTTGTTGTTCTGTGGTGATGGTGGGCACCTGAAGGTATAAAGCACAGTCAGATTTTGAGATCATGGCTGACACCACTTGGGGAGAATATGAGTAGGGGACCAACTGGTCCTGATGGGTGGGTTGCTCCACCATGAGTGACACTTGGGAAGGATCCAAGGCAAAAGATGGATGTTGACCTGCATTTTGGCCTGTAGACATTCCAGAAGCATGTTGAAAAGGCAAGGGAGAGAGATGTGGATTTTGATCAAATAATACAGGAGGCTCTGGAATGGTGTCATTCAGTGACAGAGCAGGGTCCATCAAGGGGGCCACATGGCCACCGTTCCTGGAGGCAGTCTGGGAGGGTGCTCAGCTTGGAGAAGGCTGTAGTGTGATTTCCTTAACACAGGAAGCAAGGAAAGAAAAGGAAGTCACTCACATACAAGTGCAATGAAAATGGAGATGGAGATGGTAGATTTGATGTATGCAATGACTTAAAGAGACCACCTGGAAAAAGAATAAAGTACATACTCATTGAATATTAGACACAGTGTCACTATTTGAGATGCCTACATCAACAATTGCATAATATAGCTGAAAGCACATATAAGGGACAAAAAAAACCCCTGCACTAAAGGTGGCTGATTGAGCCCCAACATGGGCATGGTGTTCTGCTACCATTGACAGTTGGGAGAGTTTAAACCAATCCATTCTGCACCTGAACTCACGCACCTGCAATTTACAAATCTAAGCAATGTTCTGACAAAGAGAACAGGAAAGACTTACAACATGAGTAAATGTTTGCAAAGCAGATGATATTGAAGCAGTGGAAGGGAGGACAGTTGGTTCTTTATTGGAAAGGAGGAAATGAGAAGAAGATTCCATGGTGCTTGGGAAACCACCTTGGATGGCAAGCCTATATCAAATCTACAAATTATTGTCAATGACCCATTTGGACTGGGGACTGAAGGGCACCAGAGCACCTGGAATGACAGGATCAAAACAATAAGGATGGTAGCATAGGAAACTCAACTTAGCAGCCAAGCAATATGGCAAACAAGGTATGCGTTTGCCTTTTTGTTCATTTATCTTTTCATTTTGGAGACCATTCGATTCACTATTAGACTATGTACTCTACTACAAAACAAACTACTATAATATGAGTGGTTAGATCCACTTGATGCAGTGACATATGGAAGGTGAAAAAGCAATCATGAGAATATTGTGCCCTTAAGTAGTGAACAGTGATTTCAACATGTGATGCCACTAAAGTTCAAGCTGAGCTTGAAATTGCAATTCACTATTTACAGGTGGATTTTTCCCACAAGTCTTTTTTCCTTTTTTTTGCTTGAACCCATCAGAGCAATTTTAACATGTAGTAGCACTTGTCTGTTATTGTTTGATTTTGAACAATGTTGCAATTGTGATTGCTGACAAGGTAGGTAGATGAATACAAACAGATAGGTTGTCAGTCCCAATTTGAAATAATGATGGTACTAATTAAGTGGACTTGGTTTTGTACCATAGTCAGGCAGGTGCAATAAAGCTAGGGTGAAGATCACAGTCAGAACTAACTAGATAACTACCCCATTGCCTTCATCATGCCCAAGAATCCTCTCTGTCAGTTGGCATTTCATTGCCATTATCACCCCCTGATATGCCAGTCAGTATTCCCACCTGAATGCACTCTCTCTTCTCCTCCACTCACACAGCATTACCTTTTCCTTTGTAAGGATCAGTTGCCTTCTCAAGAACTGGTCTCTGAACTTCATTCTAAACCTACCCCACCTCCAAAGACATTGATCCCAAAACCTCGAGGGGAAGTTTCTCGCATCAACCGGAGGAGCTATAACCTTCAAGATGTCTTGAATTGGCCTGCCTCAAAATATGAGGAATTTCATATGGGTATAATTCATCTGCACTCTTCAGACCACTGATAACTTTTTACTGTCAGTCTTTTGTCTCATACCTGGCTTGTCAACATCTCTCTACCTGAAAACCCTGGTCTATGCAGTCAAGACATTAGCTCAACACTGTTTTTAAAGCAGTACAGTTCTCTCAAGTGACCACTATCTTACTGCTAACCTCATCCTAGGTAAAGGAGTAATATCCAATATTTAATGCTTATGATGGAAACTGGGTAGTTTTCAATTATCTTAAAATGTATCTGAAGAATACCTTGGGGTCAGGAAAAAGGTCATGTGCAAGTGGCATAGAATTTCCCACACATGCCAAATTTGGCAATCACTACAAATAGCACATTAGTCGCATGTCAACCTTCTTTTTTCCTCTCCATCAGGCCACAACTAGGAATACGTAGTAAATACCAGCTAGATATCTGTATCCAAGTAGTGAGTGTCCAAAACAAACCAAAACAAAATGATGATACAGGTCTTGATGCATAGTTTTCAGAAATGATAAACAATGCCACCAAAGCTTTCACCAGTAAGTACTCAAAACAACTATGATTCCAGCCCTGTGATATTTGATTGAATTAGTTGCCTTATTGACCATGGATCCAGATGCATGGAATTTAGTCATGCAATAGGCTGAAGACAAGTTAACATTCCTGCAATTAGACGACACTTTGCAGTCAACATATGGTGTTATGTGTAGTGTCACAACTAGGATCCGGAATGACAGGAGTAGCCATGGTTCAGTCTGAAGGTAGTGATGACAGGGGAGGCCGACATCCAAAAGTGATAACGACAGGGGAGGCTGACATTCAAAGGTGAGTGAAGGCAAGAGTAAGCAGAGACTCAAAGAGATCCAGGAGGTGGTTCAAGATATGACACTAAGATTACATAGATTAAGAATGAGGACTATTATACAGGCAGTGGTGGTTTATATACTCAGACATATGTAAGCATCAGAAACTGATAAAACTAGATAGAACTACTGTGAAAACTGTGGAGGCAATATGGATGAGTAACGTGAGAGAGGCAAGGGAATACAACACCATTGTGAGAGAAGTGGCAGAACGAGAAGCTGTCCATCAGAAGTGCAAGAGAGGAAGAGGATAACTACTCAAAGTCCCATCCAGATGGAGTGGGTTGAACAGCATGGGACCAGAAGATGGAAAAGAGATGCTGCCAAGTCAGTGATATAATAAAGAGATAATGTTTCCAGTAAGGATCTGGGTTGGAGTAAGAGAAGGAAAAAAGAAATACCGAAGTGTACAGCAACTCGACTGTAACATATGGTGACAGATACATTCTGCAGAAATGGGAAGACATCTTTTGGCCTGTGTTTGACCTTTCCCTAAAAGGCAGCCCTGAGAAGTGTGTCAAGGCAATCAAGAATACCATGCGGCTTTTTGGCATATCTCTTACAGACAAAGTTGCCCCCCATTCAGCTAAGTGAAGTAGAGCTGGGGAATTCTCTAATACAGGTCATAAAAAGGTACATTAGCTTTCCTTATCTTCTTCTGAATTCACACTGATCATTCTATGGCCTATTGAAGCATAAAGTTACTGATGAGGTGAGTAACTAGTGCACTCCACAAATTCCATGTTACTGACACATTTTAGGTCCAAAGATATCTTGACATTGAGGCTCAGCATTCCAATGGCAAGAAGACTGGAGAAGAAAATAAAGAAATTGGTATGCTCTCAGAGCTCACAAAATGCTTGGTGCTGATAGATATAGATTTTATTGTTTGAAATGGCTCTGGCAAGGAGATTAAAAAGGGGCAGGGTAAATGAAATGGTGCATTTTTTTTACTTAATTCCTGGACACATTTTGAACAATGCAATCCATATAGACATGCCCAAGATGCATCAGAATCAGTTCTATCCTCCAAACCTGTGGGCACATGGCCATCTTGGTTGTGTTGTGACTTCTCTCACTGAGCAGTATGAACACGATTCAGTGAGCAACAATGGCCCCTCAGAAGAGGAAGTAGTAGACAAGGATGGAGCCCCAGAGAATATAACAGATGATGACAAAATTCTGGAAGTGCTCAATTCTGCAGGCATCTATTGTCTGATTGGTGACTGAATGGATGGCTCAGTTACTTATGAGGTTCTAATTCATACTATTGACTTCCAAGATGACAAGAATCCTTGCATTCAGTATTGGGAGGATGTTATCTCTGTGCTCGCATTCAAAGAGGACCTTACCAAATGCAAAGACCTGTTTAGTTCCATATCGTTTGAAGAACATTGTTGAAGACTAGCTCAAAACCAATCACCTCTGCCACAGGATGCCTTCCCAGTATAATCTAATGTGGCTGAAATGAATTCATGGTGGGTAAAAATCATGCCAGGTAATTACAATATTGGCTTATTTGTTTCTAGTCTTACTTCAAGTTGTCTTTATCCAGCATACTCAGTGAAATTTGTTGCTTCTATATGGACTAAGGCAGGCCTTCTCTCCTTTGAATATAAGGGTCTTCCTGGCTGCATTACTGTCACTATTCCAAACTGCAAAATGTTGTTGGATGCACTTCCACAATCTCATTCAAGTTGTGTCTGATCCACCATACTTGTACCACTCAAAGAACTGGTCCCCCACTACTTCAATTCCAAGCCTTGTATTCATGGGTGGTACATCATCCAGAAGTGTGGCAAATACTGTGGCAACATTGGCTATGCATTTGGCTATGATTGTTAAACTCAGATCCTCCTAGGGGAAAGTCCAGAGTTTCAGAGTGTTGGAGGTACCAAGGGGGTATGGAGCAAGTCGGAGAGGGGTAGGGGATGGGACAGGGGTTGGAGCGGAGGGTGGAGGTGGAGGAGTAGGTGACGTTGGAGGTGAGCTCAGGGTCACAGGCATGGTCTGCTTGGGTGCACAGAAAGAGATACTGCTGGAAACCCAGTCAATCAATGGATTGTGGTGAGCCAGCCAGTTGTGTCCTAGAACAAGGGAGCAGGATCCATTGAGCAGGGTGACATAGAATGTCGTTAGAGTGATGTCGCTGGACTCGAAGCAGATCGACAAGTCGATCACTTGGGTAATGGTAGAGTTGGTTGTCCCGTCGAAGAGTCAGAGTTGGAGTGGAAGGACAGAATAAGGCAAAAGTCCATGGTCATTAATGAAGCTGCTATCTATAAAACAGTCAGAGGAGCCTGAGTCTACAAGCGCAGAAAATGAGGGAATATCATAGGAAAGAATGGAGACGGAGGGCATGAGGGAGCAGGGGTCAGAAAAAGCAGACGTGTTGAGATGAACCTCCTTAGGTGCACAGGCAGAGTCAACGCAACCTTGATTCCGTGTGGAGTCTTTGAGGTTGCAGACTATTTTTTCACCTCCGTGCTGGAGGCCTCCAGTTTGGCTTCTGAAGGAGCGGTCTGGGTAGCGCAAGCCTTGGATGCTTGGGAGGAGGACTTAGGGCAGTCCTTCACCATGTGGCCATCATGACCACAGAACATACATAGCTTGTTATTGAAGCGGCGCTTGCACTCAGCTGCAGTGAGTTTGCCATCCTTGCCCAACTTCAATGAAAGGTCAGGCTTGGAGGTGGAGGAGAAGGTACCGGAGTTGGAGTTTCTGGTCTTGGAGTCCCTTGAGCTGGAGCTCTTGGGCTTGTTGGAGGTGTGGGTAGTATCAGATGATGATGTTTCGGACTTGCTGCTCTTTGGCAGCTGGTTCCTGGAGTTGGATCCAGATGTCCTATTTGCCTGGTTGACCTCCTCCTTGTGCTCCCAGTAGCAATGGTTGATCTGCTGCGTGAGAATGCAGAGGTTGTAGAAGTTGCTGGGCTTGCCTTGACAAGACAGCTTGTCCTTGATGCAGTTGGGTAGTCCGTTGTAGAAGCTATGGCGGAGTGCACCAGGATCCCATTCCCAGACTTGGCTTGCCAGCCTGTTCCAGTGGACTATATAATTTGAGATCCACTGCATGTCCTTCATGTGGAGGTGCTCAAGCTGAGCTTCCATGTCTGCAACAGGATCATGTGGGCGAAAGTTGGACTGGAGCTCGAAGAGGAATGCCTCCCAGCTATCCATCCAGTGTTACGATTTACTCCAGTTCTCCCCTTTCTCTCACGGACACTATTTCCTTTTCCTCTATGATGATCCCTTTTCCCACCCATCGGCCAATAATACTCATCACTTCATAGTCATCGTTTCCCTCCCACCTATAGCGTTTTCCTTTCTTGCTTAGTCATACTTCTTCGACGTTGTTCCACAATGTTCCTTTCCTATCTTGATGATAGTTTCCATTCTTATCCTTGGTCCATGTGCTTTCCCCTTCCCCTTAAATACTGGTCACACGCACTTGTATAACCTAAGCTATTTCTCCTTGGGAATATACCAAGTTGATCGCCTACCACGAGTTTGTCTCGTTGTTCGCCTAGCCGTACTCCTCGACTCCCTTGTCAACATGCTGCCCACTAGACTCTAGTCAGGCCTATGCCTCTAGACCTCTTCGTGTCCAGTCAAGCTTACGCTTCCGTCGATGTCACCCTCATCACCCAAGGCCACACTCACCCCTACCCGGGTCAAGCATAACATCCAGAGTGGACGGAATTGTGGAGAAGCTGCTCCGAGCAGGTCCAGTTCAAAGTACTCAAGGGCCATACCCTTCAAGTAGAATTGGGTGAATGTGATCTTGGCGTGTTCATGGCGGAAAGCCTTGGGATTTGCTTGGAAATTCAGTTCACACTGAACTACGAAGGGGTGGAGTTTCTTGGAATCCAGACTGTCAAATGGGTCTGGCTCCCAGACCTTAGTTTTGTTGGTGGAGTTGGATGACCAGTGGCAGAGTGCCTGCCTGGTCATATCGCAGATAGCATCAGCAAGTTGGTTGAAGGGCTCAAAGCCCAGAGGTACATTGTTGGGGTCATTGTTGTCTTCGTCAGGAAAACCATGCTTTGGATCTTCCAGTTCCGAGTTGGAAGGGTTGGAGTGGTCGGACAGAGGCTCATCATCTGGGCCATCCGGATTTGTAGGGGGTGGTGTGAATGGGTCTTCTTCAATCTCCTCAATGTGTGACTCCAGTAGTGGAGTCAGTGGGGATGTGTAGGGGCCATGGGGTGTGATGCAATAATGATGAGCAGAGATGGTCAGGTTGGTGTCTCTTCGCGCCGTGGGGTTGGGAGGTCAGCGGGGTGTGGAGGAAATGGAGGGGTTGGCATCTCCTCAAGCCGTAAGGCTAAAGAAGTCACCGGGGATGGTGTGAGTGGAGCCAAAGGCTGACTCCAGCTGCTTGTGACAAGTAGTAGTGTGGGACATCTATAAAAAAGAAACAGGAGTGAGCAAGTACAAGTATGAGTTTGAATATACTGTTAAACTTGGATCCTCTTGGGAGGAAGTCTGGAGTTTTGGAGTGTCAGAGGTACTGAGGGGGTATGGAGTGAGTCGGAGAGGAGCAAGGACTCTTGGCACAGGACTTATGTGTCACGCCCTTGTTACGCTTGACTCGGGTAGAGGCGAGCGTAGACTTGGGTACGAGACGGCGTCGTTGGAAGCGTGTGCTAGACCAGACGCGGTGATGTCTAGAGGCGTAGGCCTGACTAGAAAGACTGGGAGGTAGGCGGAGGGCGAAGTCGAGGAGGTCGGCTAGGCGAACGACGAGACGGACTCGTAGTAGGCAATCAGCTTGGTGTATTCCCAAGTAGAAATAGCTTAGCGATACATGTTCGTGCGACCGGTATTTAAGTGAAGGCAGAATGCGCACGGACCAAGGATAGAAAAGGAACCTATCGTCGAGATAGGAAAAGAACGTTGTAGAACAACGTAGAAGAATCATGACTAAGTAAGAGAGGAAACTGCTATAGGTGGGAAGGAAACGATGACTATGAAGTGATGAGTAATATCGGCCGATGGGTGGAGAGGGGTCATCGTAGAGGAAA